>JAQFZY010001827.1:0-13818 GCA_034696285.1 Hypogastrura burkilli | reverse complement strand
AACTTTTTTTTTTCACAACAGTTAACAATGCCTTTTTTCGAAACTCTCAGGTAGGCAACTGCCTACTTTGCCTAGTCTTGGCGGCGCCACTGGCTGAGATGATTTGTGCTGAACATGTTTCTGAAGCTATTTTGGCGGATATCCTATTTGCGCTCCCGGTGAAACGTTTGGTGATATTGATAGAAAAGTAGGTGTATTTTGAATGGGCGGTGTATACTGGAACCGCGCCCTCAGTGCAGGAGTCCATGAAAATACAGCCTAGGCTACACTCACATGCTTATCTTTACGTAACATAACGGGGGTTGCGTGGCGGGATCTGGGGTTTCCCTGATAAGAGGATTAGGGTTTAGGAGAGAGGACTAATTTTGGATCTTTTATTATTATGACGCGGGAGCCCTTTGGAAGGCTGGAGCTCTGGATTAGTTTGTCCGGCTCCCTTTCAGTTCTTCATATTCGTAATAAATCAATACCAAGGATATTTATTACCTGCAAAATGATTCTTAAACTTTATATTGAGTCCACTTTTAAATATTTTTACCTATAATAAATCTACTAATCTTGTATCCGCATTCCGCATCCATTCTTTAGTGCAATCATCAATCAGTAGCTGCACAAGTAGCCTTGCAGCTTGAAGCTAGATAGTACATTACAAGTGAAATGACCCGGAATCCGGAACCTGGACGCGCCGAAGGGCGATGCATTTTATATGTAGCCCTATCAGACTTCCCCCAAAACATTTTATTGGCTCAAAGGATCCAGAAATTGTTTTTCTTCTGAGTTTTCCTATTCTTCTGTAGCTTCAAGTTCGAATTACCGGAAGAGAGATAGGGTCTCATCTTTATTAGGTGCCACGTTCACATAGCGAAGCTGTATATGCATTTGTTTTGTCTGTCTGTCTGTTCGTCCTATTTTGCAATAGTTACCGATGCATGATGCATATAGGTTAGGTTATATTTGAATATGAACTACAATATTTCCCCCGTATTTGTTATATGCTTTCCGCTCTCGGTATTAGTCGGTTCGTAATATTTTACGTTTTTTATTTATTTGTACAGAGTTCGTGGTGAGCCTGAAACTGAGCGGAACTTCGATCCCGTCCTACGGGATCCTGGGCCGGGAGGGGATTCTTGGCTGTGATTTTGATCTTGAGTCCGACTCCCTCTACACGCTCAAATGGTATAAGGACGGGCACGAGTTTTTCCGGTTCAAGCCCAACCGGGACTTCGGCCAGCCGCCCATCACCGTCTTCCCGCTCCGCGGAGTTTTCGTCAATGTAAGCAATTATCATTCCTATATATTCCTCCCCCTCCAAGCTCAATGGAGTGACGATGGAGAGGGGGCTCCTAAACTCAATTGACTGAAAAGGCGACAATTCTTTCTATGGGACTCTTCCAGGAGAATCGATCCACGCTTCATCAAGTAGTCCTGGAGCCGATTACGCTGGAGAGCCGGGGAGAGTACCGCTGTGAGATATCGGCCGAGTCACCGTCATTCAGGACGCTCTACGAGGAGAAGAGCATGGGCATTATGAGTAAGTCGGGTCTTGCTGGACGTTGGAATATAATGCAATTTTACTGGAGGAATTTTTATTATCGTTTTATTCTTATGAGCAGTTCTGCCACAGAAAGGGCCAAAAATAACTGGAGTCCATCCCTGGTATAATCTTGGAGACAACTTCACGGCGAGCTGCCACGTCAACAGAAGTTTCCCTGAGGCCAAACTGTCTTGGTTCGTGAATGACGTTCAAGTAAGTTATCTGAGTCATAAGAGTGCTTCATATGACAATAGATATGGATGTAGTAGTCTTGGCTTCCGGTACGCTAATTCCAATACGGTTTCTAGGGTTAGGGTTAATATTGATCCTGATTATAGCATATCAACCAGGGCCGTATTCCAATAAATACCAACACCGGATTTCGGTTCTGACTCAAATTCCAACATCGATACAGTTTCCGGCTGTTAGGCTGCCCCTACTGTTGGCTTCGTTTTCCGGTTTTTCGCCGATTCCATAACAGAGACTTGTTCCATTAGTTGGGGTTTTGAATTTAATACAAGCTTGGGATTAGCGCTGATTTTAATATCAATACCACTTCCGGGATTTCCGTTAGTTTAAATACCGACACTGTCTTCAGTCTAACGCTGATTTCAATACCGACACCGTTTCCGGCTCTAACGCTGATTTTAATAATGATACCGTCTCCGGTTTCGGTTTTTTGACGCTAATTCCAATACTGACAGTTTCCGTTTTTTCGTCAGATTCCAATGCCGACAGTTTTCGGTTTTTTTGTCGAATTCTAATGCCGATAGTTTCCCGTTTTTAGTCGAATTCTAATATCGACAGTATTCGGTTTTATTCCGATTCCACTACGGATGCTTGGGTGATTGAGGCTTAATTCAATAACGATTTCGGCATTAGCCCTGATTCCAGTACCAGTACCAATTTCGAGTTAAAAAGCTAAACCCTGACACTCACACTGACGCCTGGTTTCGGGTATTGATACTGATAATGAGCCTTTTTTTTATCACTGTTGCCGTTGCAGGAACAGATTTTGCATTGCGTGATGTGTACAGAAGAGAGAAATTTGCATCAGGTTTCGGACATTATTTGTGTCTAGGTTTTTGCAGTACATATCTGCTTCCTAGATAGTTTGCAGACTTCAGACTCATATCGTATGTCTCAACACTCAACAACACACATGTAAAGTTATGACCAATACGCGTTGTTGATTTACGGTTGACAATTCAATGTCGAACTTGTCACTGTATTCGATAAACCGTTTCAGCGTGACCTGTCCCGCGTGCAGTCTATCATATTAAAAGTACCTAATTTAAATAGCTGCTCCATTACATTCATCCAATCACTTGTACGAATTCGTTCGAAGCATAGAGCCAACTTCACCAAGCGGCGTACACGAAGCATATGGCAGGAGCCGAAGACGACGTCGTTACTAGTAGTTACTAATTCACGTTTCTTTCATTCAACTCTTCAGATTGACAATGGAGCCTGTGAATGCATTACATTTGAGTCGGCGGAATCCGAGAAAGTTGAGGACGGGAGCCTCCTCTACAATTCCTCAACACACTTTCAGTTCCCTGTCGATTCCAGCTACTTCCGGGACGGCTCGCTCCGGGTTGAGTGCAAGGCGACATTTTCGAGGACTCATGTCGTTCTCCATGATACCGTGACAGCTAATGTGAAGAGTGGGCTGGGCCTTCAGTATGCGGACTCACTGTCCAAGGCCTGTGTCCAAGAGCATCCTCTCATTGTCCTCATCGCAGTTCTGTGTCTAAACCTTAGAATACTACTATAGAGATACGGCTGACCCTGAGGCTGAAGCGCTTAAAGCCATAATGTGAATTTAATGGGTAAATTATTAATAGACGTGGCTGTAGTAGGAATAATGTTATCAATTATTGTGCTAGTTTAGTATTTTGTTTTGTGCTTTAATCAATTCTAGTCAGAAATAAGTCTAGTTCCTGGAAACCAATCTTTTCGGGACGGGATCGAAGCTTTAGCTCGATCGTAAGAGCTGGACAATTAGGAATCGCATTTATTAATCAAACATTTTCGCTATACTGAAACTAGACCATTCAAAGCCATTTCCGATAATGATCATGAACGGGAGCCAAATTATTCCGATCCAAATATTAAGAGCTATAATAAATGCTAAAGCTGTATTACCAAGCAATAATTTTGTATGACTAATTCTAACATTAAACACCTACTCAGTGTATAAAGTAGCTACCGATTAACTGTATCTGTATGTGCTTTGTATCTGTACTTTTTCTTATAAATAAACTAAGCTACATATGTCCAGATGGGTTAAGTGAATTCTGAAATTGGAAAAAGCTATAATGTACCTACCTAGGAATATTGCATCTTTTCAGTTTGGGAGGTATTATTTCCTATTTATTTACAAGGATTCTACAAAGCCATGTTTTTCTGAGAGGAGCAGGGTGATTGTGAAATTGCTAAGAATATTAAAGTAAGTGCACGCAGTTGACCTTTTAATGTCAAAGAACCCGCCCACCTTATTCCGGAGCTGCCTACAGGACTTGGACATGGCGGCCGTCTCCCTATTCCGATGCTGGAGCAAGTTCCGCCTGAAACCGTTCGAAGTATCAAAGAGGGCCCAGGCCGTACTGAAGCTAATTTGCTGAATATGAGTTAATATAATGGAGGCGAGAAACATTGCCACAATAGTTATGGCTGGAAGGGACGAGTAGAGCTGTACAATTGCCACATTAATTACAGCATGCATGACGAGCCCAACGAATAGGAGCAAGGGTTGGACGAGTCCGCAAGCAGCGTTGTAGTCATGGTTGAGGAGCTGGAGGGTTCGGTAGGACTTTAGGGCCAGCCTTCGAGACTTCGCGTTGGTCATGGAAGGCTTCGAGATGAAATCCCTAAGGAAATACGGTAATTCATATTACGAACATTATTTCAGAATGGTGAAATTTATGTATACGTATTACATTAGGTTTGAACCTTACCGGAAAACTTGAGTCCAAAGGGAGAGGAACTGGACGTGAATAATCATCATAATAGAGTAGAACCCCGCCCCGTACAAGGACATTGTGGTAAGGAACCATTCGGCTAAAAGAAATGGAAGTCGATATAAGGGATTCTCGTATATCTGAGCTGGAATCACCCTAGACGGCCAGTAGTGAATACTATTGTGATCCATGTGAAAGTTGAGCGTCGGGAAAATTGGATAGAGCATGGTGCCCAGGACAAGTAGTTTCAGCGTCAGGCTATTTATTCCTTGACTCGGGCTTGCTCCGGAAATTCTTAATGCTGGAAATGTGAATATATGCCTACATTAGAATAATTTAGATTTTCCTGATACGAGCTAAAGCTAAAGCCCTATAACAAATTATAGCCATACGTATTAGACTAGTCTTTGTTAGGTAGTAAAAAAAAGTATAAAATCTAAAAAAAAAAGCATTAAACATTAAATAAAGTTAAAATAGAAAAAAAAAATAACGGGCTTTTCCTTAATTGTAATTACGGAAGATATGAAACCATGAGTCTTCAAAAGGCAAACTGAAGAGAACAGAAACGAAGAGATCAAACTTGGTGTTGCGTTCAATTCACAATATGTATTTATAAGGCGTCAAAAACTTTTGCATGTTTCAGCATATAATGTATTTTTAGATTTTTCCCACAATTCTCTACTTACTTTTGAAGAATTTATGTACTTCGAAAAGCTTGTTGAAAAAGGTGGCATTGTCATTCCAGCGAGAAATTAGGAAATAATGCAGAATTAAAACAGAGCTCCGCGTACTATTGTGTAGCACAATTTTCGACTTGATCTCAAATGGAACTGCTGGGTCATCTATTAAGTTAAAGACAAGAATGGCACCGTAGGTCGTGTCACACGTATACCAGATGACAGTTAAGACGTAGAAACCGAACCGAAGCCTTGACTCCGTAAAGTAAAGCTTTCGGACAACTTTATTCCAATGGTACGGAATTAAAACAAAGGCTTCACCATACTGAAAAAATATTTCCATTAATGAGAACGAGTCTTTCGAAGCTAGGCATTTGTAGCACTTTTGAGCCAACTGAACTATATAATCAACTGGGTTAATCGTGTACTTGCGTCCCGACGCCATGGTCTCGAATTTTAAATGACAAGTACAATGCTAAATCCGATTATTCATTGATTTGTGAATAACGGAACTTAGCAATTTATTGTAGTCACGCCACTGCACTGGACAGAACGAGTTTGAAGTGAATTGGCATAAAATGATATTTTGCAAGCAAGTTGACGTACCAGCAACCTACCATACTAAAGGATATCGGACTTAATGTATGGGGAAATGGCAATCAGATGGATTTGACTAAAACTTGGCAGACATCTGGATATTGGACCTCCTGAACAATTTCTAAATGACGCTCGGAGCCATAGGTCGCCTCCTTGACTCTTCGGGCCACTCAAAGGTCACATAGGGAAAATATGGCCCTCGGAAGGATTTGGCTGAAACTTACGTTGACATCCATTTAAGCATGGTTCAGGAGGTTGAGATCTATAAGTGTACCAATTTTTATCAAAATCCGTCTGAGGACCATTGTCATATACATTGAGTCTGATGTCTTTACATGAACATTTCCAAATCGTAACTCGTTACGCCTGTCTTGAGTATATTACTAACTTCATGTCGTATAGACCGTAGATCGTAGACCGTGTTTGCCAAACCTATTTCCATGATGGACAATGTATGAAATTCAGGGTTACATTATTTATAGCAAGTATTTACATATGCATATAAGGTGAGTCTAGTAAGCCAACGTAAACCGCAACCCTTAATCTTAATCTAAGTTGTGTTATGAGTTGTGGTAAAATTGATCATAATGATATCCAAATAAAGTAACATAAACATGGAAATAAAGCAAGCTTTATTCCGACCAGAACAACTTGGTACGGGCGTAGGAGGACTACGCAGCGCATAGTATACAAAGTTCGAAAACGCCATAGCCATTAAAGTGATATATGGTTATCAAATCAAACATTCCTTTGAATGTATTTGGGTTCCAATAAATTCGTAAAACATTTTCGTAACCTGAAATGGTAATGTAGCTCCAATTTGCTTATGTTCAATATGACAGCAGTGTTTCAAGACTTGATACCTACACACGTTAGTTAATTACAAAATAAACTTCACTAATTGTATAGTTTCATAGGGTGCCTACGAGTAATGCGTAACAAACCCTGCTTTAATTAAAAGTATAAACTATCGTGGCATAATTTTTTTTCAACATACATTTTGCAAGTTTACTGGATTATGGATAGCTGGACTATACGTTTCAGAAAATTGATCTTTAGTAACTTTAAATGCATACATACATAGTTAGGAAATGTAGATGGACTCATCATGTACCTACCAAAAGCGCGAAGCAGAGAACGGAGTGGCGTTCCGTAGAGGTCCTGGTTCGATTCTCGAGATCTGCCGCGGAACGGTACTCCTTGCACGTTGCACGTTACTGCCCATACCAAACCCAAAAAATAGTATAACATTTGAAAAAAGGAAAAAAAGAAACAAAGAATGGTTAATTGTTTAAAAATAACAAAAAAGGAAAAAAAAAATTAATGGGAACAATGAATTCCTTATAGCATAGCAGTAAGATAAAAACATTAAAGTTGATGTGGTGCCAAAAAGTATAGTTGGGTTCAATTCCCAATATATGGCGACCAAATTTTTGTAAAACTTACAGCGAAGTAACAGTCATCATTGTCCCTCTCTATTACCATTAGAATTGTGCATTGTTCGTCACATCACGGTCTCAATGTTACAAACACTACATATGTATACATACATATATAGAATGTATTTACATTGATTGGGGAAACCGTTTGGTTCTGCTACAAAAGTTAAACCTGAGATTATTAAGAGAGAATGCAGTCTGAAACTATGTACTAGACAAACACCACAATGCACACTCCAATCATTTCTATGTAGTTAGTTAATCATTTCAAGTCATTTCGTCATTTGTTTGCTTTAAATACTTAATCCTCGACGACATCATGACACGACGGCGGCGACGACGGGAAGGAGGGGCTGAACAAAGGAAAACAGACAACGCAACGGTTTGTTTTGAGTTGATTGTGAATCCATGTGTTTCTAGCCGGGAAAATCAATAAACTCAATGTTTTGATTTCTTCCTCCAGAAGAGACGGTGTCACTAAAACTCTCTGCCTCTCATTCTTCTCCGTATCCATAGCCGCACTGAATATTTCATCAGCATTGTACGATATAATTCATTAATATCCATTAATTTATTTCAGGAGTAATTAACTAGGAAATTAAAATTCTAATTAAAAGAGCCCCTATACGCAACAGTTTTGCATAAATACGATATAGCTTGTTTATGCACCATGAACTATGGTGTTTAATAATTAGGGTTATCATTTTAAATTAATTTAAACATGGTTTTTAGCGCTGGGAGCGATAATAATCGGACAAAAGCGTGATTTACGCATGCAATAATGATGAAATTAATATTCAGGGTGTGAAGTGGGAAGGGTAATGATAGGCGGCGAGTTTTAGTGAGACCGTTCGGACAGTAGTAGTGCAGTGCTAGTGCCATGTAGTATGTAGTTTAATTAATCCATAACAATCTGAAAAGTATTTTTCTTGTAGTCAAAAAGTGACAATTCGTAGTCTGTGTACTTCTAACAGTAGTAAATATTCCAATTGACAATAATACTGACCAAGTGACAGGTACCAAGAGTTCCAAATGCCATCGTTATAAGTAGTACGTAAGGTGAGTTAATATTTAAATTCAAACTCAATATATAATTTCGACCGAATGCACTGTCATCAGCTTCAAAATGCGCACACAAAAAGTTACGCCCAATATACTAAGAAAGAAAATAGTTTTAACTTTTAACATAGGATTTTTTGGGTCAAGCGGTCCTTAAGGGATAAAAAATATGACACCTAGCAACTCACCTAGTATGTAGTACCTGTACCTGGCTGCCTGGCCTTACTACACGGAGTTATGTTTCATATCAAGCTAGCAACAGTAAGCATCGTCAACGTGTTTTTTTAAATGAATGAGTTGCTGACATTACATTTTTTTTAATTCTTAAGGAATTTGTTTAGCTTTCATATTCCCTATAGCCCATACCTGGGCCATACCAACCAGGGTCAGAATCTTTAAATAATCACTGTACACATGTTGTCAATCACAAAGTGCATCCAGTAGGTGCCCAGTGTACATGAATATTTGACAGATTGACAGATGATAGGTTAGGATTGCTTCTTGTTTCGGTAAGAGGACGAAATACGGTAGAAGTTACAGGAAAATCCATCATGTCCACTTCAACTGACTACAAAGTCTAACTTTACAACGTTGGCAAGTGCAAACTTTGGACTGCAAAGTCGCTTTTATTTCAAAGTAAGTGCTTGTGACCGTCTAGATCTTTAATTTATAAATGTATTTATTTCTTCTTCATAACACGCAGGATTCAGTGTTACAAAGTTTGTTACCATCAATAACTACTACATACTACCCTTAGCGTGACGTACTTTAATTACGCGTAATACTTCGAAACTTAACAACAAGATCGGATAAGTGGCGACTTTTTTAGCTTCATCACTTTACTTTAGCTTTTACTATAGACCATTCGTACTAGTAGAAACAGCTGCAATTTTACGACATGTTTGGGGGACAAATCGTGTTGCTACTAAGGTAAGTAGACCAAGCTCTACAAAAAATCCCGGTTCCGCAAGAAGCAAGGCGTACATACAAAGTTAGTAGGAATTATAATTTCAATTAATAACAAATAATCATGTTTTGAGCCCTGCCCGCATTCTACTGTACATCCTTAATTAGGATTAGTAGTTACTTAGATTATTAGTACTTTTCTCTGTTAACTCTGTTCCCTTGTTTACAAGTGTCCCAATCAATAGATAGGTAATACTTGTTTCGCTTCTGTTCCAATTTTTGAGCTCTCAGCTAATTGTGGTCTTCTTTCTGGTTTTACTTTCCATAAAATTAGAAAATGAAAAGTAACTTTTTTCGTTGATATTGATAGAATGCACGAAAGTGACCCGCCTTCCGCTTCGGCCAAATTAATATACGTATAACATGCAGAGCAGTCTAATTTGTTCCTTTGGGTTGGGCTTGAGCTTGCAAGCTTGTGTTCTGATCGAATTCACAAAAGGGTTCTTGCTTTCTTTTGTTGCCATTTCCCATCCCGTTCGATGTCAAGGAATTCCCTTGCTAACATTGCTGAAACTTTTGTTAAATCTATACTTCCTTTGGTTCCCTATGGACACGACACGGATTCGGGGACATAGACACGGGCAATCCTTGTTCCTGTATTACTTGAAGTTTAATGTCCTCCTCCCTCTTACTACTACGTTTGAGTGCCTATGCCCTATGCCTTACGGTCAATTTATTCCCTGTTCACGCCTCACGCATTTCCTCTGCATAAATTCGGGTTTCCCGGAGTACATGAAGGGCTGGCTTCTGTTAGTATTGCTTCTGCTTGAGTCCTGGAAGTGTCCTTCCAAATGTAGGCGACAGTCTCTGAAAAATCTATTTCTCCAAGGCCCAAGTGTATATGTCCGGCTATCAAAATTTAATTAGTCCAAGATCAAGGGCCCCCATAGTCTTCCCTGCCGACAGTGAGGAAGATGTTGACCAGGCTGGTGTTTCGGTGAGACGGGCTGAAAGTTTCTCAAAGTTTCTAACAAGAAGCCGTTAGGAAGGGATTTGAAATAAAATAAGGCCTATGCCCTTAGTCCATTCTCTGAATATGACGGGGTGACAGTCGGTGCCATCCTATGGATCCACCTCCATTTAATAAAATTGCATCTCATCACGCTATTCTCATGATTAGGAGCCGAAGCCGTGGAGTTTGTCTGCCCATCGTCCACCTACCCAATTTTTCCATTATGTACGCGGGTTCATACTAGTAGAAAGAGTATATATATCCTTGGAACAGATTCCGTTTAATCGGTATTTACTTGCCAATCAGGTGAATCTCAGTTCCTGAGGCCCAATTAAGCATCTGACTGTCTTCCCAGGCCCCGTTTAGTAGTTTCAGTGCAGGTAGGCGAGACGTCTCCTTAATTTCATATTGATAGATATTTAGAGCGGATTCAGGGAGGGTCCTGGCTCAGTCTTAAAGTTGGGCTCAAACTTAGTGCTGTGCCTTTGTCACTTGTCACTGCCAGTGTGTATTAATTTAGTTTTTGAGATTCTGGTTGTTTAGCCGAAGCCGAGGCGGAGGCGTAGGGCGGGCCCAGAATGGAGGCCAGGCGGCCGAGGCCCAAGGTTCAATTTTAAAAGGGCTCCAATTAAGTAGTTGATTATGTATATTGACTTGCAAATTATTTGGATTTGATTCTTAATTGGTTTCAGTCATTGGCTTTACCTCCACTCAGTGCGTCAACCCCGAGCGGCGGTGGGCTATCCATGATGTCTTCAACTAACCCAACGTCGATCCTCAAGCGGTCAGGCATGAGTGCAGGAGACTTGGAAGCGGACGTACTGGCGCGGACTACGGCGGTCCAGAGTCGTCTTGAAGAGGAGACGGCGGCCTACAAGCGGCGGCTTGAGAGCTATCGGCAGGCTCAACATCAACAGGCTCTTCTGGTTGCTAGGCTGCAGTCCAAAGTAAGTAACAAGCAGAGTTCTCTCAAATCACACCACACCAGGATTTAATGGGGTTGTGATTTAATGGGATTGTGATTTAATTATATTTAATGGGATTTGATGGAGCTATAAGTTGTTTATCCCACTTTGTCTATGAAATCCCACTACAGTGGGTAGAGTTTAATGGGCTTTGACTTGTCAGCTTGAACATTGTTTCTCGTACTTTACTGACCTAAATCCTATTACACAGGGAACTGATTAAGTCCCAACCAACAACATTGGCCATTGGTCATCGTCATAAATCATAAACGAATCAAATTATTGTAATTTCGTTGCAATTACACAGTTGGATAATTATCATTTTTTCGTACAGCTCTTACAATATAGACAACGTTGTACGGATTTGGAATCCAAGCTGGGCCAGAGTCCAGGCCAAGAATTGTTCTATGGTTCTCCGACTGGGGCTGGGCCCGCCGACTTTGGGCCTCGAGGTGGCTACACTGGAACCGGGCCTCCGTCCGACTTCGAAGATGCTCTGTGGAGACTTGACCAAGAGAAGGTCAGGAACGAGAACCTAATGCATCTGAACAGGAATCTAAGGTCAGAGCTGGACGAGACTCGTAACCTCAATGAGGCTCTCTCCGGGGACCTGCAGAGGCTCTCGGATGACTGGGACAAGCTTACACGACAAATGACCGAGAGGGAACAAATGTGGAAGGCCGAGGAACAGGCCTATTCCGACCATTATGCTTCAGAGCACTCCAAGCTTCTGACCCTTTGGAAGAAGGTCTCAGCAGCCAAGCGGGACTTTTCAGAAATGAAGTCATCTACCGGGCGGGATATCGCACAATTAAAGAATACGCTGGCCCGTATGTCCAATCAAATCTCGTCTGGAGTCATTACTGCTGTTGTGGCTTCCCCATCACCACAGCAGGTAATGCTATTCACATTCACTACAGTATTTGTTATGTGTAAGTATCTACCGTATCTGGTAACATCTGATATTAATGTGTGTTTAAGATTTAATGGAAGTGGTGCAATTTAGCTCTAATATAAAGTGTACACCCTCGTGTAGAACTAACCGGTTCCATCTGCCAATAAACTGCATTTATATTGTGTGAATTGTATGGTAGGGATATGGGAACATATATAGAATTAATGGCAAATTAAAGTTTACTGCACTTCTTTTATTGCAGCTATAAAAGGCTGATTTGATATTTGACTCCGACACTGACTTTTCTGGGAAATAGAATTGATAATGACAGATGCGGCTAAATTGCTATTTCCATTTCCGCTGATTACCCCTTGACATGCGATTCGTGATAAGTATATACATAGACTTTGATTAGACAAATACCTCAAGTACAGATACAGAACGAATATCTTTCCTCAATTTCGGGGACTTATTCTGGAGGTCTTTGATCTGAAATTCGGTAATTGAATTTTTCCCAATTTTCGAGTTCCAGGAGGCACAGCAGGCCGCTTTCATCGCCCAATTAACCCAAGAGGTCCATAATGCACAGAACACACATGACAATCTTAGGCGTCAACTCAAAGATAGAGACGATCGAATTCTCAATTTGGAGGCAAATATTGGGGCCTTGGAAGGGAAATTACAGGGATTGGATCAGGAGCTAAACCGCGTGACGAATCAGGAGCTGGGCCTACTTAATAGTAGCCTAAAGGAAATCGCAAAGTTGCTCCTCACTGATTTTGACCAGCATGGACTCGAGGACGGACATGATCTCCACTTGACCTCTGCCCCTACTATCTTTGTCTATGATGATAGCGGAGAGAATCCAACGGTTTTTGCGGAGAGCATTGTGTCGGCTGTCCAGGCTTCTCTTAATAAAAGACAACTACAAATTCATCAATTGCAGGTGATTCACAGTTTCGGTTGTTAGTTCTGGAATAATTTATCTTTATATTGAATTACGTTTTAAATAATTCTCGCCGTGTAGGTGAATTTAGCTTCATCTAAGGAGCAAGCCTTGGTCTCCCGAGGTCATGTTGAGTCTCTTGAGTCTGACCTAAGCAAAGCAGAAGACAAGCTAACCCAGGTGGTCGACCTCAATGAGAAACTGAAGGATGAGCTTGAGAATGCTAAAATGGAGCGAGATTCAGCCCAGAGAGGACTGGACAATCTTAAGAATGAGAAAAATATTCTGGAGTCCCAAAGGAAGACCCTTGCCTCAGACTTGGAAACAACACTCAAAATAAAGAACAATATGGCTGCTGGTTTGACAAAGGTAACGGTCGAATTAAAAAATTACTACCTGAAAGTGACAAGTACTTCATAGTACTATGAGATCTCATTCATGATACGTACAGCTGGAAAAATCTATGGAAACGAGCCGTGATGAGATTGACATACTAACTCTGGAACTGGATAAGATCCGTGATGAGCTTACAGGCGTAGTAAGTCAATTGAAACTAGAGAAGGATCTGAACACGCGAATGCGTGAGCAGCTCACCTCTACTAGTGAGGACAAGGAGCGGAATTCTTCTGAGAACAAAACGCTGAAAAGTCAGGTCAATGAAATGGTAAGACAGTACGTTTTCTATCTATTATAAAATTATAACAGACTCTAGGCTGAACGCACGACTCCAGACGTATTTCTCACCCTGCGCCTACCAAAAAGATGACACAAAAAGTTATGACCAATCCGGTGACCAAGTTTAGTTAATCAGATTTTTAGGGTCAA
>JAQFZY010001826.1:0-13826 GCA_034696285.1 Hypogastrura burkilli | reverse complement strand
TACAAACCTCTACAGCACCCTAAGGAACGACACAAACGACCCACATTTCAGTTAAGTTGAGTTTCTACCAACATAAATAGGAAAACGGGTGAAGTACCAATTAGCGATGCGTCCTAACAACAACGGTTTCCAGGCATGCCAACTGTTGACAGAAATGTTTGCAAACTTAGATACAAATAAATAAATAGATAAATAAATATATATATATATATATATATATATAGCCGGACCTAGCGCAATTATATATAGGATGTTGGATGTTGTAATTAACCTGATTAACAATAAATTAGGACTATAGGCGGATACCGGAATAAATAACAACCCCCTTCAGATTTTAGGGAAATGTTTGTATTTAGGGTATTTTAAATTTTTCAGCGTTAAAAAACATTAAAACATGTTGTAATTAACCTGATTAACAGTAAATTGCGATTCTAGGCGCGAGCTGGGATAAATAACAACCACCTCAGATTTTAGGCAAATTATTGTATTTAGGGTATTTTAAATTTTCAACGTTAAAAAACATTAAAGCATTTAGTATATAACCTGATTAACAGTAAATTGTGTATCTAAGCGCAAGCTGGGATAAATAACAACCCCCTCAGATTTTAGGCAAATTTGTGTATTTAGGGTATTTTAAATTTGTCAACGTTAAAAAAAATTAAGCTGTACCTATTGCATAATGCCTATCTACGGACGAGACTTTTTTTCAAAATTTGAGAGGGTTTGTTTTTACGCCAAAGTGCGCCTTACCTAATTATTGTTAACTAAGTTGTTATCAACATACATAAGTATGTTCCTGTATGGGAAATTTTTAAAACGCCAAATACAATTTTTGTCAAAGTTTGAGAAGGGTTGTTTTTAAGCCAACGTACGACTATAATCGCTAATTATCGTTAATTAAGTTGTTACAAATATACATAACCATGTTCCTGTATTGGAATTTTTTTTAAACGCCAAATACAATTTTTGTCAAAATTTGAGAGGGGTTGTTTTTTAAGCCAACGCTCGACTATAATCGCTAATTATCGTTAATTATGCATAGTAGTGGTAATCATATTAGATATTTTTAACTTTTCCGTAACTTTTATGATATTTCGATGATGGGGGGGGGGGGGGTTAAACAGGGGGGTTACGTTAAGTCAGTACCTGGATGTAACACCCTGGACTATATCCATGCAAGCTCCCTTGACTCCTCTGCTCCGGCCCCTTTCTGTTACCGGCCAATTACAGAACGAAAAAAACGGTCAGACATCGGAAGGTTTAACGTGCATATATGGGTTGATGATTTTTACTGGAAGAAATCATGATTTAAATGTTTCTAAAATAAATAGTAATAATTTAATAAAAATCGTTTAGCTAAGCACTTCCAAGCTCCACATAACCGAATCACACACATTGATTATTAATGTATTTATTTACTGTAAGGGTCATTAACCTACTAACTTAGTCGATGGTAGTCTGACTTCTGCGTTTCCATGTAATAAGCATGAATGTCTGCAAATTGTGAACCTAAAAACAAAAAACCGAAATACCCGGATGCTCCACAGTTGCCGGGTACTGTACGGGTTTGATTTAATATATCCTGTTTCATTTGTTTCACGGTAAAAATCGCACTAAGTTAGAAATTTCTTGTTAACACACAAGCGGTTTGAATCATTGATGATTTTTTTTACAAGTCACGTTTTTTTAGATTCATGACATGAGTACCAGCGTCAAGAACACGTAACCAATGTCCAGCATGTAAAAAAAGTCAATTACGCGCAAAACCAGCAAATATCCGAATTATACATTTTTAACCATTAAAAAAAAAAATAATAATAAATTTTGATTTAGATTGAAAAAATCAGATTTTAATCAAATAAATCCGATTTTTTTTATTTTTACTTAAAAATCCGATTTTTTCTGAACCCTGTTTTATACGTATTATCCGCTTTCAGCCATGCTATTGGAGTCCAGGAGAGTGTGAAGTGGAGAACGGGATTCCAACTCATTTCCACTTCTGATCCAACATGCTAAAGAAGTTCCTTCTTCATTTCAAAATCCATTCTGTACTCATTATTTTCCAAAAAAGTATTTATTCACATAACTTTGATTGACTACGACCGTCTCATTAAACAACAATATATGTATTAATATATTATCTTACTTATTGCTAAAACCGGGCCCCTGCCGAGCCGACCCTTAGAAAGTGTTTTTCCTTTTAGCAGTTCCGGTTCATACAAAAGGCCGAATCACAGGGCGGGGGACACGGCCACCAGGGCCCGATTTTTGACTACACATTTCATTACTTGTTTCTTTTACCTCCGCAGAGTTCCGTCCCACCCAACTCAGTTCCAGTCTACTCATTATGTGTACACTGGGACCTGGGGGTAGGAGGAGTTTAGCAATTCGTTGAACATAGTACTAATTTAGGGTTTAGATAACCAAAGAAGTAGGACTAAGAACACGAACCTAAGAACAGCATAGTTGAAATAATATTATAAGTAGAATTAGCTTACAATTTGAGAGACAGGCTGATCCAAGTCAAGACATAATAATAAGAATAGGACTGTGTAGTGATTTCTACATCCTGGCTCCAATACAATATACCTTTTGACTTTGTATTTACCACATTAGCCCCTCCCACCTAGCATACCCGTAAAGCCACGCTGTTAGCAACTGAACGGTCCTGCTCCTCATGATCAAGTGAGCCAAGGCCCTTTCCCTATTTACGACTTAGAGGACTACTACGAAGAAAACCTACTTTCACTCAGGGATAAGAAGAGGCTCCTGGTCCTGGCCCAACCAAATCCTAGCTCCTCTCTGATTTCGGACTCGACTAGACCTTCCCTCACGGGTTTACACTGCTCGGACAAACAGAAATAAATAAATAAAAAAGAGAAGGGGACCTAAGATCTACGCCTCCACTACTTTCCCAACACAAATAGATTGAAATCAAATGGATCTTTCAGACATGTGCCAGAGTTTTCGTACGAAATAAATGTGTTGGCCGCTTCCGTTAGATTTTGGCTTCACAAATTAGAAGCTTTGAATGGGTTCAAAAGAAACAGTGGGATTCACCTTCGAAGTATAGCCATGGGCACGAATGTAACGTGCTCGAAATGTCACATGTCCGAATGTGTCTAGTAGCTAAAAGATAGCAACAAATTTAATAAATCCAAGCGTAATTTTTGAGTCCATAAAGGTGCTCCCAAAGACAACAACATGATTTAACAGAATGGATTCGATTTCTAGTATAAGTACACAATGAAGACCAGAAATCTAAAACAAAAAGTAAAAAGTACAGTTGGATTTATCTTTCTAGTGCTCATTAAGCTCAGGGTACTCTATCGTTTCACACAGTCCCTTAAGCCTTTATTCAAGTACCGACAATCTGCTGCTAGGGCTTTTTTGGCTTATCGGCCACTTGACCCATTCGGGCACATGAGAATTTCAGGCATCTGGATTCGGGCAACTGGCCACTCGGATACTTGACATTCGAGCTCACCTACACGTCCAGTCTTTGAATTACATTATTCAATCAATTAAACTCTATTTTGAGTAGAGTGCTTGAACTAAGGGAATAAGCATGGCAAAGAGACTAATTTAATTTCAGAAGACTACGGACTGGCTTCAGTTATTACTTGTGATTACTTGTGATACTTCAATAATTTGAGCTAGTTTCGTTCTTGCCGACAACATTTAGGTACATAACCAATAGACTTTCTTACGCTATGTACTGGCTACAGACGTACTGAACTTTCCGGGAGCCCGAGGGCCTTCGGAGGAACTATAATGTGATGCTCCAAAAAACACTTTAAACTGTGCAAAAGTTAGGTCGATCCCAGAAAAGCTATGATACGATGCTTATCTATTAAATATATATCAATAGCTTTCTATGTCCGGACTTGCGTGCCCTCTTCTATATTGTACGACAACTGGCTGACCTCACAACACTATAATTTGTAAAAGGTACAATTTGTTTCAAAGCGTGCTAGCGTAATTTATACTTAAGATTAGCTTCAGACATTAGCTTCAGCTAAGTATTTTATAGTGGGTACATTAATATTAATCAGACCACTTGCACTACATAAGTATGTGTACCATCTGTGGTATAACGTTTATAGTAACCATCATGTCAAAATATATTCTATTTGATTACAATTTCTGTTTCACTCGAGTGTAATAGTAACAGTTTAGGAGAGACACTATTTGTAAGTGATTTGTTAGCTTACCATCTTACTTTCTCAATCTTAGCCACAACCTGATTAAGTTTATCTAATAAGGATATTACTCATTGAGTCTCACAACTAGGAAAAACAACCAATAAACGCTCAAATCAAAGCAAATAACGCCTGATCTCATTCTCTTAGTGTAGTTATCAACATCCTGCTTAAATACTTAAGAACACAGGTATGATTGGTTTCGCAGGCAAGGGAAAAGGGAAGAGTGATGGGAAGGAAGAATGAGAGGACTACCAAATATTTTGGAGACAAGATTACTGAAGTCTTTTCGTTTTACAGATTCCGTTCGTGGCTCTTCAAGTGAACGAACACATTTAATTAGTGAAGACTCGTCAATGTACTGGAGAACCATCTGTCCAAACTTTGCCAACATGGCTCGAAAATTAGGCTAAAGATTAAGAATTGAACTTTTACCTGGACAAACATTATTTGATGGTTTAAGGACACGAGAAGCAATTAGACTCCTGGCGTATTGACTCCTAAGGAGAAATTTTAACCTACATCCGGATCAGAAAGAAGTATCGTGTGCATTGAGATAGTCCTCTGGCTTTCAGACCTATGTCCAGGAAGAGAGGGATCAAGGCGTCGGAAACGGGCACCGACAACGGATGACTATGAGAGGGTTCTTATAAAGTTCGATTAATTTCAAGGGAGTAGTCTCCAGCAGGATAGGAAGTAATTTACGCTCTACGAAGAGCCAATTACATATCTTGCCGACGAATTACATTCATGAAGTTCCTTGGGCTGGGAACTAATTTTTAGGAGACTGAGAACTGAATACAATAAGTATTACAAAGGCATGTATCAGGACCTATGTAGACGTGTCTCTTCAATTTCTTCCTCTACTAATCCTAGTTCAAAGCTCGTGCAATAGACTACGACGTTAAATTCGTTGGGAAATTCAGTTAGACAAAATGAGGAATTTCATGGACTCAGCCTTTTACGAGTAAAGTATAATATATAAAGTATGCAGATAGTGAGCTAGGGATTGAGGTATGATAGGAACGGAGACAGAGGGAAGAGTGATGAAGGCAATTGAATTTTGTTAACACAGTATTACTCCCCAATTCGGAGTCTGAGTCTACTTACGACGTTATAAATTGAGCTTAAGGTAGTGCTTCTGAATTATTGATTCTTTGTACTGACTGACCGCTGAGTCCAGAAATTCATAGAAGGAGACTTCTAATTAGTATAGACCTAAATAAGAGCTACCTACTTGTATGCACAATCACACTGTTCTGATTGTACAGGAACAATGTTACTACTATTCCACCTACAACTTTTGTCTCGTAGAAGAGCAGATGCCTACCTAATAAGTAGAGACTATGCATAGGTACTTCCTTAAACTTAGTATAGACTAAGCGTAACAATAGAAGACCCTTGATTATCACCAGGTTTCATATTATTATTATTCGACTACAAAAAGGACTCCATGCATTGATTCACTGAGTGTCTATTTAGGAAACGGACTCCTCAGCCTCTTCCAGTATAAAAACGCATAGATCGTCAGTAAATATTCTCGGCCTCACTCTTCCTACTTCCACAAGCCCCTCAAAATTCTTCTAAACCTATGAGTCTTTCTTGGAGTTGAAACACGTCAGTCTATCATTTAAAAAATAGTTGTTAGTAGTTGAATTTCGGCTTTAGTCAATTGAGAGGAGGCTTTAGGCCTTGGCCTGCGTCGGGGACATTTCTCTGGCTCTCTGCTCAAGCTCCGCTTTGAAATTCTCAATGTCTTGTTGGCTACAATATCGGAAAAATTCGATCACTTACGACCAGTACCACTTCGGATTTAGTAAGGGAAAGGCCATTCACTTACCTGATTTGCATGAAAAGAATCCCATTAATTAGGTTGAGCATGTCTAAAACAGAGCCCATAGATGGAGGTTGGATCTGGATTGGCGGTAACCCTTTTCCATGAGCCATATCATTTATCTAATAAGCAAAGGGTCGGGATTAATCAACTAAATTAATTCCTAATTCGCGAAAGAAGTTTACTCACTTTTCTTTGGAGAACTACGGCTTGTTGGGTTAAATGTGCTAAACAGTCTGAAGCTTCTAGAGTCTTCTCATGCTTGTCTCCGAGCTGCTCCTTATAAATTGAGTACGTCTCTCTCTCATTCATCAAAGCAGACCGAAAGTCACCTAGAAAATATTGTTTTTTATGATTCAAATAATTTAAAGGGTAAGAACCTTAGTAAACGTGTAAATAAAATCCTTCCAACAACTAAATTGATCAGTCGAAAACTTACCAATACAGCTCTGAGTTCTTGCAACCAAATGATGTCCCACTGCCGTTTTGAGTGACTTTGAGCCAAAATACTTCTTGCTTAGATCCAATGCTTTCTCCAGGAATTTAAGTGAAAGTTCATATTCTCCAACGGCATGCAAGATTAGTCCAATATTACTGTCAAGGAGGGCAACATGAGGATGATTCTCTCCACAAACGAGTAAACTCAAGTAACGGGCCCTAGTACACCATATTATACACAGGTATAATATTCATACAACAGAAATGACCAAGAACAGCCCCTACTAGGAAACTCCGGAGCTACCTGTACAAAAGCTTGAGGGCTGTGGTAATCTGATTATTGGCAAAGCAGTAGAGGGAGAGATGAGTGTACTCCAATATAGTCGTAGGATGATCAATACCCAGGAGCCGCTCAGCCATGAAGAGCGCCTTCTGTTGAAAGGCCATGGCATCTCCATGTTCTCCCATGACGTAGTTCAGGCGGGCTAATGACCGGAGGCACAAGGCTATGTCTGGGTGCATGGCCCCATACACGTTGTTCAACAGATTCAAAGCTTCACTGAGCAGCTCGTAACCCTCGCGAAAGAATCCGGAAGACATCTTCGTTTGTGCTGTGCCAAGAAATGTGTACGCATCTGAGGCCTGTAAAGTTCAAGAGAAAGTTTATCGAAGTGAAAGCTAATCTCAATTACGTGCCTCTGTGAGGACTAAGTAAACACAGCTCACCTTCGGATCAATATGTTTCACAACTGGGAAGACATTTAAAATATCTTCATGCGTGAAAGTGTTTGTATTAAACTTCCCCGAACCCCCACACCTATGAAACTGGTACTCTCTCAAGAAGATTTGGATCCCGGTTTTGAGGCAAAAGGAGCGAAGAAAAGATATCTTCTGAATCCCGTACACTTGTAAACACGTATCTACTGAGTCTTGAACACTATCGGTGAAAGTAAACCCATAGTACGATAAAACATCCTTCTTTACTTGACCCCAAAGCGATGAAGGAGACAAGTAGGTCCATTCGGTCCCATTCAAAACTCCATTGGAATTCGAATGTTTCGGTTTAGGCTGCTTATTCTTATTTCGAGGTCCTCCTCGAGCCTTAGACGGAATCAACTGAGAAAATGTGTTCTACTTCAATCCACAATACTTTCAAATCCCCATACAAAAATGGTTGTTCTTTCCAAATTACAAAAGCTATCCCGAGATTATGCAACCACTTTTACCAACTAGTTTGCTACCAAAGGCGAGATCCATAAATCCTGCGACTAGTTTCTTCTTGAAGACAAAACATTAGTGTACACATCTGTACCTAATTTGTCTACTCTAAGAAGACCCGTGTGACCGTTTACAGGGTAATTCTGAACGACGTGTCTGATTAAAGCTTCCAAACTGTTTTAGAATCTGAAGCGCTTGCACTGAATAAGCGTTGTTGTTAACACAAATTAATGGGACTCATACAGGATGACCTCATATGTCTGTACTTGTCGGGAATGATGGTATGTCGTCGAGTGACCTCGGGTTGGCCGAGTACTCGACGCGTTTCATTGAAGTTTCAGAGCTTGAGGATGAACAACGTTGCGGGGCTCGTCACCAACGGATGACATATACATGGTCCCTGAATATGGCTTCAAAACATGCGCAATACATCAGTCTACAGTAATCTTACCCGTTGGTTGTACACGGATGCCTGGAAGAATAATTTTGACACCCATAACCGAACCACCTCAAAACTTTTCACAAAACTTTCATTTTTCCCGAAAAACTAAATTAGGCTCCACGTTCTGATCCCGTTTAACTTTGGAATGCGTAGCTTCCCCACTATAACTTTTAACATGGCAGTAGAGCTGATTTTGACCTGCTCCATACTGTCCATATAAAAATCCTAAGCCCACCCCGATTTTCGGTGTTTTGCTTACACCGGAAACTGGATTTTTAGTATTTCATACATTCCCGCCACCACTTAATGAGCATGCCTTACACCAAGTCCTTGAAAGTTGTCTCATGCTGTAGTGCTTTGTTTTCACTAACCCTATGCAAGAGCTCACAGTCTCAGGTTGCCCCTATGTCTTTAAAATAATAACTCAAAAGTGGTTACATAATCTCGGGACTCCTTTTGTATTGAAGCGAAATGCCAAACCTCATACCTCGTCACCATACGCAGGAGGCACTACTGGTTGTCCAGACATGAATAAACAGTTCAGAAAGTGACTGATGGCAAGACTTTGGTTCATGACGTCCACATTCTTTGCAAAAAATGAAACGTTAGAATCGTGAGAGTTCCATTGACATGGAAACAAATCTAGGCCTATAGTGTATTTAATACCTGGATGTACGGATTGAAAACATGCTTTGCACTGCGCGAGATGAGTTCCATTACGGCAATGGAGGTCATGAAGTGAGGCAAGGTTGGTGCAAGGGTGGGTGGAGAAGCATTCCCATTTGCTGAGGATGCGGCCGACGTTGGAATAACGACAATCTTGCTCTCAGATTCCTTCGTGTTCTTCTCTCTTTCTTCGAGAAGATATACTACGCGACCCAAATACCGCATGTTGATTCCCCTGGCGTGCATTGCCGTTGACAATGAAGTTCCGTCCATAATGAGAGCATTGGGCCCGAAAAATGTTGAGCCACTATCCAGGGCGCATGAACTATTAATAAGAGAAACCAACACCGTCCCATAAAGCGTGTTCATGCAAAGAAGTAGTTTAAAGTAAACTGATCTGTAGGAAAGGAGCAGCAGAAAGTACCTGAATAAATGTATGAGTACCAGTAAGTCTCAAGTCTACTTACCTGTTAGAAGTGACGTCTCGAATGAAACTTGGGATATGGAGCAAGAGCAGATAATCACAAGCTTCCCTGTTTAGACGGATTTGGGCTGACAAGGCGGGGTACTTCTTTGGCTTCAAAGCGTCCTTTGGATTGGCCGTAGCTTCTTCACTACCTTTGGCAGTTTCATCAGCGACCTCCTTGGGATCCTTTACTTCTTCCACAACTTTAGGAACTTCAAACACTTCTGGCTCGGCGTGCTTGACATTTGGAGAAAATATGTCCGGATTGAACCGGAGGTCAAACTCTGTGTGTGATAGCGAACAGACGGACAATGCAGCATTTCGAATGGCAGTCACTGTAGTAAACTCTTCAGAGGAGGGATGAGCGGAAAATAAATATTAATTAAATACCGAATAAGAGATATCGATTGTAAACAATTCAATACAACATATCACTTTGAAAATCGTACCTTCCGCCTTCTCGGGGGACTTGGTAATATTTTCAACGAGTGATGCCGAGTCTTGTTGTTCCTGGTCTTCGGTTCTGAGCTCCGCTTTCTCCTCTTCAGCTTTACTCTTAATTACTACAGCTTCAATTGCAGGGGAGCCAGATGGGACTTCCTGAGTGGTTGCCGCATTCTCTTGGGAATTTTGATATTTGAATCCGTACTTTTGAAGGTGGTATGCTGCGACTTTTATGAAAGTCATATATCTTGACTCAACAAATGCATCAACCAGCTCCTGACGAAGACAACAAAGCTTATGAGGATGCTCCAAAGGATATCCCATTTCCACAACTTCCTCAATCAACTCAACATGTTCTCCTGCAAACGAATATACATGAAGGACTGACACAATTTATGCCTTGAGTAGGATCAGTTCTGAATACTATAAATGAACAACCTTTGAGAAAATTGACGTCTGGTGGGAAGGTCCGGAGTAAGTCCAGAATATAATGTCTCCCATCATTTCCAATGATTCCCTTGCACTCCACCGAAGAGCAGAGTTCCACCATTTCTTCCTTCTCATTCGTGACGTAGTGCGGAAGGACTTTGAGCCTAGGGGCAGCTTTTTTCAAGAGCTCCAAATATCTGTCATTTGTAACAACGGTCTTCCCAAAGTCGATTGATCCGTACACGACTGACTGATCCTGCTCACGTTCCAAAATCCCCGGAATAATGGACTGTGCTGTAACTCTGTAGCCTCGATAGTCGATCACGACGGTTCCAAGTGTATATAGGCCTTCCAAATCGATAGCACTGTACGCTGCAACCCCTTGAAGGTCATTTCGTGGTGCAACATGGGCGGCAGCATCCCCTCCCAGCTCTTTGTAATGATCTCGGACGTCAAATCCAAGAGAAAAAAAAATGTTTGACCAAATAAACATTTGCATCTTATGGCTTTCCCCGGGATTAATAGCCATAATATTCCCATCAATCACAGCTACGGCTCCTCGTGCACTAGCTGATACGAAGTCAGAATGAACCTAATTGTCAACATTTTCTGAATTATTCATGAGTTCAGATCCGGCCATATACTTATCAATCCACTTCCATTAGTTATGACATTAATTTGGCTTTGGATACCTTAAAGATGGCCCTCTCCCGCAAAAGACGCTCAGGAAGAGTGGAGCGTGGCAATTCCCGGGTAGACTGAAGCTCCTCATTCCAATCCCGGGTCTGACCAGGAATATGCTCTTCGTAACCCAGCTTGGACGAAAATGCCTCTTCGGCACGAATAGCATCTAAATGATGCGGGATTGGTGGGGAGACCCATGAATACACTTGGTAGGGCGTTGCTACTCGTTCAAAAGGATGTCGACTCATTCTCCGTTTCTGAAGTTGACAGAAGGTCTTGCGGAAGGCGGGACTGATTTGATTCAATAGTTCAATTAGCGAATGACTTAAAAAATTGTTTGGATGAGCCGGCAGTGGGTCAAAGCTTTCCATTGTCGAACGATTTAGATAAAAACCGCGGGGGGAAGCCGTGACATGGCAAGTCTTGTCTTCCAGGGTTACAATGAGTAAGTACATCAGGTCTCCATGAAGCTTACGATAGCCCGGCGGAGGGTTCCATCCAGAGGCAGCAAGCACCTAAGTCATGTTTTTCAGCCTCGATTAAAAATGCTCTCTCTTTCAGTTACGCAATACTACCTTAAGGCAAGAAATAGGCTTCTGGTCCTTATTGAGTGGGTGAAGTTGATTAAGAATGAGTGAATTGGTAGTCCCTGGCATAATGCAATCAGGCGGGGTACAATCAACCACCCTCTTCTTGCCGGACAAGTCTCCACCGCTAACAGCATTTAGGAAGGAGAGGGACGCACAGTCAGTTCCTCCGTATGCATCAGCCCAGTCAGACGGTTTCAACAGGTCTCTGACATGCTTTACATGTATTCTGGCTTCACGACACGTATATGGCTCTTCTGCAACCTTAATATATACAAAATAAACCAATAAGAAGTGGTTGTTAGCCCGGATAAGCAAAATAATGGGAAACATATCTTTAAAATCAACTAATTTTAAAGATCAAATTACAGTTATTCAATAAACTCAAAATCAAGAATCCCGTTTTTGACGAAAATCAAAATTCAGAAAACAATAATTAAAGAAAAAGTCAATTCTGATTTTGAAAATCATGATTACAAAAATAAGCACAAATGTGATTTTAAATCATGATTTTCAAAATCGAAATCAAAATCAAAATTTCTTTTAAATCATTGAAGCCAATTTGCTTAAACCGAGTGTATTAATATAATTCCAAATCATAAAACAATGTATAAATGCACAAACTAAATGGTTAAGATCAAGTTCAGCAACTCAAGAGTATATAAACAATGCAGTGGTTCATTTATTAGCATTTGGAGACGGTTAGCCTTGACCCTTTGGCCTTGGATGTGACCCCATTAATACCATACTATTATGAGAAATCGATTACTGGAAGCCATTTTGAATTTGATAACTTGATTTATAACAGCCTATGTACACCGCACCATTGCGAGAAATTGAATAGTGAAAACCGATTTAATTCGATCCAGAGGTTCTAGAGTTATAATCATTTACAGGCGTTTGACCTTTAGGTCTGACCTTTCGCCTGTCGAATTTAACACAATGAGATTATAAGTAATCGATTACTAGAAACAACTTTAAAATTGGTGACGTAGTTTTATAGTTGTAGGTGTTTGTAAAGTAGTTCTTGCGGTCATTGACCGCGACCCTTGACCTTTGACCTGGCATCTTTAACAAAGGAATATGAACTATGGGTAAAAAGTAGCAATCAATTGGTGCAAACCGTTTTGACATCGGTTCAGTGGTTCTTGAACTATAACCCACACATATAAACGCAGCAAGCTATGTTTGTTGACCCCTCCTAGGTCAACGGAATGTCCAACCTAGGTCGTCGGAATGACCTCCTAGGTCAATGAAATTTTACTGTAGTTGTAAAGAACTTGGAGATCTCTTTTGCAGGACACCTCATTTGAAAAATAATTCTGTTAGGAAGACGAGTTGACCTTCACCCTGACCCGGAAGGATCAATCCCGATAAGGTGTTAACATCACAGGTGGCAACAGTTCGGGAATCAGACAGGTTTTCTCCAGCTATAACGGCGTAACGGATAGACGAACAGACATACAGACGGAAAAGTGGAACGCATAAAAGAGCTCCGGTCTACCCTTTCCGTGTCCTCTCACGCATATTTGCGTCATGGCCTGTTATATTTTCTGTGTATGGCGAGTTTCATTAATGTATGTGGTCGACGTCAGAAATATTTCCGTATTCTATAAAATCGGACTGATCCCAAAAATACTAAAAACGAAGATAATATAAAATTTGGTAAGCAAGGTAACGGAATTTATTAATATGTCAGATCACCACCATATTGCCTGTTTATGAGTTATTAAGGTGACATCTTAGCAGCATATGGTACCACATATGCATATACCTCTCCCTTGGGGGCAGCCCCCCAATCATAAAAGTTCGAATTTTGAAATAAAACTACAGCGATATTAACTTTATATACTTACTACGAGTGCTATGTGCAGAGCCGGCTTTAGACACAGGCGATAGGCCTGTGGCGCCAAGTGCAGGGGGGCGCCTAATGGCGGCAGAAAATATCCATTCAAATTTATTAACCATTCGCGAGAAACACGATTACTAGTTTATTTGAAACTGCAGGCTAAATCAGGGTCAGGGGTAAGGAGTTCAGCTCCGTTTTTACCTAGATTGCTTCCGGAAATGAAGGAATTTGGCACCTAAAAGATATCCCTGGAAGATTGATGCGTTAGTGGCGTCGCGTTACGTTAGCCAAACTAGCTATTTTTTAGGACAGGAAATTTATTTAATTTCACATCATACCAACTCATCAATTTATATTTAATGTATGTTGCTTTAGTTGTAAATTATTCCCTGAGCGGAAAGTTAACTTTTCCTTGACAACCTCTAGGTCCGTAAATAAATACGGAAAAGTTACCTCCCGTAGGGTATGCATTTTTCCCTGAGCGGAAAGTTAACTTTTCCTTGACAACCTTTAGGTCCGTAAATAAATACGGAAAAGTTACCTCCCGTAGGGTATGCATTTCCGCAG
>JAQFZY010001825.1:0-13826 GCA_034696285.1 Hypogastrura burkilli | reverse complement strand
ATATATAGCCGGACCTAGCGCTATTATATATTTATTACTGATTACGATTACTGTACTTGGTCGCTTGGCCTGTCATTCAAAATGTATGCGGTTCATATCACGAACAGAAAACAGTTATTACAACACAGCCTAAAAGTGATTCTGATTTGAATCAAACAATCTGACATCATTTTATTTATTAGTACTAGAACAGACTGGAACTGGTGGACATGAATTAAGATATTTACTGTTGCTACGGGTACCACTGATGAAGTACACTTGAGAATGGTAAGGGAAAACTCCCTGTATAAATGTGTGTTAAGAAATAGGCTCGACATGCGTGACAAAGAGGTCAAATATCTCGGGACCCCTTTGACCTACAGAGGCCAAATTAAGTTTGTTTGAAATAGATTTGTATGGAGTACAACAATTTTAATACCTGGGCATGTTGAGTGCATAGGAAGTGGGTTAAATTGTCACTTTGACGACGTTTTTTGAGGATTTATTGCAGTAAACTTTTGTGTATGGAACTCTACAATTGAAATGGAGCATTGACACCTAATTTCCCAATTTTTATGTATCTTTTAATTTTTCGCTTAAATTAAGCCGTTTAGCCTCGTCAGAAATTTGAGTGGGGGTCTGAATGCATTCCCTACGGGAGTTAACTTTTCCGTATTTATTCACGCACACATCGTGTTGTCCAAGAAAGAAAATTTATCTGCCCATTCAGGGAATAATTGTTATGACGATTTTAGCACCCCAAAAGACTATGCAAAAGATACCAAACTTATATAGGCACCCAAGCGAATAACGTGCTGTCGCCTGCAATGACTTATATGTCTTTGGTTCCGATTCAAGCGACTGTGAACTGTGTTATCTACTGTACAAAGCGAAATAAACCTGAATCCAAGTTCCAAGTCCTATGTAAACCTAGTAATATGCAGTGTAAAACGCAATAAAATCCTATAAAGTTAAATATCAGCTCAATTGCAATTTGTGACCCGAAGTATCGGACTTTGCTTCTCCGCCTCGTTATTGTTTAAACGTTTATGTAGTGCAATAGTAATCTTGAAATATGCTTCAATGCCATAGTGCATTAACTCCTGCATCGTAGAATATTAAAGGCGGGACGGTTCCATTCAATTTGAATTTGCTTTGGAGTCGACTACCTTTCTATCAGGTTTGGGTTTGGGTCAGACTCAAATCCACTTAAGATCACCCGACACCGACACCGATCTTAAAAACCGGGTTCATTGAACTATAAGCGTTTTTTCGCTTTGCTTGGTCTTCCTCTATTTCGCTTCTGAGTTAGTTTGATATTCATAGCTTCAGGTCTCACAGAGTGAGAATTTCATTAAAACTCCAATGATATGGTCACAGATGTAAGTCTTCAAGAATTTAGGAGAAGAACACGTGGCCTTTTTCACACCGTCTCCTTCTATTGTGACTTCCCAAAGTCGGACTTGACAGTTTTCATCTGTCGAAAATAATTTCCAATTCAGTCGCTCTTTTTAGCGTATGTATCTCGTGATGTCCACTTCCTTGATAGCGGCCTTGCGGGGAGTTGTTATAAAGAATCCTTTTCTGTCGGCTTGGAGGTATTTAATGGAGTATTATATCTTGTATCGAGGTGCGGGGTTGAATTAATGGAATTTGCTTGAGATTTTGGGTGGTTTAGACTTAGTTTAACAGCAGGGGACGAAAATCATATAGTAGGAAAAAGAAGTACTTTAAACTCTTAGCAAATTAGCAGGTCAAAAACGTATACTATTAGTAGACACTTTAAGATTAATCCAAAAATTACTCGTAATTTTAAGATAAAAAAAAAGTCGTGCAACTGAGAAAGGTGCTGAAAGCTAATAAATTACTGTGCTTTGATTGTGCCACGTGTACGTATAAACGGAAATGTTTGACAAGCTAGTATTTTTTTAAATTAAAATCTTGAAGTATAAGGGTTGCGTTAATTATAATAAGTACTTCTATGGTGCTTCCTGGAAGTGTGATTTCAATGCAAAATAAGCGTCTTTAAGGAAACCTGTTATTTTATTTTCCTGATCAGTTTCGACTCTGTGAACAGTGGATCCCGATTATATAAATGTACTAGCACGTTTCCCGATCTTGCGATCCGGGGTGAATAGGAATGAGCGGAAACCCGAGAGACCGAATTATGGGTACCTCTTTGGGTAACGTTGTGCCGATTATAACCCGATCCGACCGATATTATCTCAAGGAAACCGAATTCGGGCCGCCGTCACCACTGGGCCCGTCCGAGCCCGATCCGATCACTATTGTCTCGAAAAAGACGAATTCAGGCCAGTCGGTACCACCGGGACCGTCCAAACTCCAAACCCGAACAAACAATTCTCTCAAGTAAATCTAATTCGGGTCCGCCGGCACCACTGTACCTGTCCAAACCCTAACATGACCTAACTGAATTCAAAATCTATGTTTCCAGCAAGTTTCCGAACCTAGCATAAATTAAAATCAATGTTTTCGAAAACGTTCTGAAAGTTTCCGAACCTAACCTAACTTAAATCAATGTTTCCGGGAAGAGTCCGAACCTAGCCTAAATTAAAATCAATGTTTCCGGAAAGTTTCCGAACCTAACCTAATTTAAAATCAACGTTTCGGAAAAGTTTCCGAATCTAACTTAACTTAAAGTCAATGTTTCTAGAAAGTTTAAGAAAGTATCTGAACCTAACCTAACTTAAAATCAAGATTTTCAGAAAGTTCCCGAAAGTTTTTGAACCTAACTTAACTTAAAATAAATATTTCCGGAAAGTTTCCGAAAGTTTTCGAACCTAACCTAACTTAAAATCAATATTCCCGGAGTTTTCAAAAGTTTTCGAACCTAACCTAACTTGAAATCAATATTTCCGGAAAAGTTCCGAAAGTTTCTAAACCTAACCTAACTTAAAATCAATGTTTCCGAAAAGGTTCCGAAAGTTTCCAAACCTAACCTAAATTAAAATCAATGTTTCCGGAAAGTTTCAGAACCTTACCTAACTTAAAATCAATATTTACGGAAAGTTTTTGAACCGAACCTAACTTAAAATCAATGTTTCTGTCATAGTTTCCGAACTTCCTGAGCTCTATTACCTTAAAGAATTTGAATTCGGGGCCGCTGACCCGCGCGAACGTGATTGGCTTGGCTAAGCCCCAGTACAGGTTCATAGGCAGTACGGCCGACCCCTCGCAGATCCACGTGACTCTATGCCTGGTCCAATGCGTAAGTGAATTCTTCCATTCCTGGCCCCTTACACAGCCACTCGACATTATGCTGTCGACTACTTAGCAAACGGTCTCGAGTTCGATTCCTTTCAGGTACAAATTGGTTTTTGCGAAAAGTCAACTTTTCTTTGGGGCGAATAATTTTCGCTAAAATTAAGAAAGTTTTAAGGTATCGCTCATTCGGATCCGTACAGTAGTTCCAGAGGAGATAGCGGACATACATACATACCCACAAACACACCAACGATTTTATGTGTATTGATGTCAAATACACGATAAGACCCTGATATATCCAGTCAAAAGAGCTCCTAATGACCTGATTCAGATTGTCGGCCGGAATCTTTAAACGGTTGTACAAAAAATATTTGACGCCCTTAACCCATAAGAACATTTGTACAGTAGTATCTAGTCTCCTACGTACTAAATTGCGGAAGTTCTGTATTCTTCTCACTTTTCATCAAGCCCGTATTTAGAATTGGATTTCAAGGGGGGCTAAAAAATTGAATGTTAGATTCCGCCGGAGGCGGATAAATTTTTCGACAAATACATCTCAAAAGTTTCGTTTCTGACCTGGTTTTGGTCTAATTGACGAAAAATACACGCACGAGAAGGTATTATTGCATGGCAGGCGAAACTTTTAATTTATGGGTAAAAATCAGTCAATTTTTTTTTTTGGGGGGGGGGGGCTAGAGCCCTATTAGCCCACGCTTAAATACGGCCTTGCTTTTCATAGTGTATAAATCCATCCGAGGCGCCTCCACCACTCGAGAAACACTGCACCGCACATTGGGCATCGTGACCTTCAAAAACGAACTGGCGACTTTAGGCTTGAATTATATCCCAAATATGGTTAAAATTATACTAATAATTCCCTATGTATTCTTGCGTGTTTGTCAATATTTACTTATAAGGGGACCGGAACCAGGTTGTCAAGTGGATTGGTATATTACTACCCTGAACCTCAACATGTCTGTAGAGCCGCTTGCACCCGACTCTATTTACCTAATTCAAATTTGGCGCGACCTTTTCTCGCCATCAAATCATAAGGCACGTGTAAGGTGCTGGGAAAACTGAAAAAGTACAAAGTTGAGCTTGAAGCCGAATCATATCTTACTCTTTCTCTTGATTGATAACTAGAAACAAAGACTGACGTAATACTCTGCGTTATTATTCGTTCACATAAGGAATTGAAATTATTGCGGTTCATACAAATCTGATGCAAACAAACTTATTTTGACCTCTGTAGGTCAAAGGGGTCCTGAGATATTTGACCTGTTCGTGACGCATTTCGAGAAAATTTCTTAGTTGGGATTTCTCCTTACCATTGTCAAATGTACTTCATCGAGTTACCCATAGCAACAGTATTTCTCTTCAGTCTACCGGTTCCATTGATTAAATGATGTATAGGTGTATTTCTGTGGTGTATGTAGTACTCAATAATTAAATAGGGTGCCTACTTTAATTATTCGTTAATATACGTTTTATTAAATCAGATAATATAGGAGCTAAAGTAGAAGGCGTGTTAACCACGAGGTGGAACAGGGCAGACCCGTGTTCCCGTTGGCTTTCATTCAGCTTAAATACTACATAGTATAGGACCAGTGGATGGCTGCTAACTACACTACGCTTTCCCCCCTTACAAAATGTAGACGGCGGGGTCAAAGGTTAAAGAGTAGGTAAGGACAAGGATGGCGTGATCCTGGCTACCTACAGCGTGGAGGAGAATTGACGGTGGACAAACCCGTCGGCACGTGTTTGACGGTGGACAAGGCCGTCTGTGAAACTATCCGCTCTCGGTATTTAACTGACCGAGACCACAACACAAAATGAGAGGATAAGTATAAGTAGGAATAGAAGGGTTCTACAATTTGGAAAGGAGAATCACACAGAAAATTCTAAACCACGTTACTATCTACTTATACGAAATATGAGTGTATTAACTTATATATATATATACGCGGTACTATATCTTGCTGGTGCCAGCCTGGTACTTAGAAACAGCGAAACAGGTACTCTGGGTCTGCGAGGGCGGAACTCAAAAGGGGTACGGTCGGGTATCCCATTACTTGAAGGTGTTACGGGTACAGCTACCTCTGGTACAGGTTCCTTAACGGTTTATATAAAGGAGCTAAGGTAGAAGGTGTGCTAACCACGAGGTGGAACAGGACAGAACCGTGTTCCCGTTTTGGGCTTTCCTCCAGCTTAACTACTACAGAGTATAGGACCAGTAGATAGCTCCTAAATACACTACAATTTATGAAAAAATTGGCGCTAAAAAACTCCAGAAAAATAATTGCGTGAAAAAGTGAACTGGATAGTTAGAAACAAGAAACAAACAATTCAGGACTAAGTTTTGCGTCCGTGAAAGTCCCCCGATTATATTTAAAGGTTTCAATACAATGAATTTACGGTAATTATCACGGATAACCTGAGACGGTAAGCGAAAATTAGTCCTGAATTGTTTGTTTCTTGTTTCTATCTTTCCAGTGCACTTTTAAGTTCAGGGTAGTCTGCTTTTTCTAAAGGCATTTTTTATTACCCCTAAATTAACGAAATGTGTTCACGTATTTTGAATTATTATTTAAGTTTTCCTAGAATCAACCAGTAATTAAAATACGAGCATACGTCCAGTTCCTGTTCAAACGTATTTAACTAAATTCTCTCTTTGTTTTAGACTATTTCATATTTATTAACCCGAATCAGCCCGGAAATATGTAATTAAATACGCGCAGGTTTGTCATGGGTCCAATTAACAAATACTATATCTATGAAGCCAGAACATGGGATATACGTCGGTAACCGTGGAAATACTTAATTACTGTTTCTGGACTAACTCCTGTATTTTAAAGAAATACGCCCGGGTTAGGTTTCTATAATATTGTGTATTACTATAATAAGAGTAGACCAATTAAATGGGTTTACTTGGACAGGTAACCTCATTATTTGACTAACAATTAAATGAGTTAACCGTGTAATAGGCTTCCCTTTGCATGCACCGGCATCTACATAGTAGTTTTGAACAAAAGCCGTATAATAAGTATAATATATAGTATAAGCCTTCTTAACTAAATTCGGCACTGACTTCATTTAATATAGCACTAATCATTGGTCCACCAAAATTCTCGGGTAGGTAATTAACTTTTAAATTATACCTTTGTAGTACTACCTACTTATTAAAATAGGCGTAAGTCATCGTGTTTTTTAACTTGGAGTTACCAATGAATGGGAGGCCAATGAATAGCACAATCAAGTTTGGGACTTACGCGTTGGTAGTCACGTTTTAGGCAAAGTACGCTTCAGGTTCTTAAATCTTTTTAGAATTTCTAGTTGAAATTGACCTTGTTTTTCTGTTGATTCCAAGGAGCAATGGTGACCAAGTATGAGTTGGAGCAAGTAAGAAGGGCCTTTGATTTCTGGACCAAAGGCTGGTCCTCCCCTTTCATTTGGACTAAAAATGGACGGCTCCACAAGAAAACTTCTGCAACTAACCGAGTTTATAATGTCTTCCTAATGATTTTAAGTTTTCTTCATTCCTTCTTCATACTTTCACAAGTTAAATATGTTTTGAAAAATTATAACGAACATATGGACTTGGTTGTAATGTATGCAGTTCTAGTACTTGAGTCTTTAGCAGGAATTGCCATGAAAATGGCCCTCTTTCTTTCTGGAACCGAATACTGTCAGCTTGTCAATCAAATGTTGCATTTTAATTTCACTGCAGGTGAGTATTATTTAAAAAATTATGACATTTAAACTATCCCCATTATTTCGAAATCTCTCAGCAAGCTATGCAGCTGTTCTCTCACGAGTTACAACAGCTTAATCATCAGTCATTTGAAACTTATTTATTTTACAATAATTAACGGTCCTAAAATTCGCATATTTAAAATATGTCAGAACCTTTGTGAGGAAATCTGCTATGTATAATTGGTGAAATACTTCGAATTAATTGTTGATGTTTTAAATATTCCCTATTTAAAAAACCACTGACGTGTGTTTTGAGCCTTGCCCTACAATTGTGAACCGACTCCCAATATAGTGAACCACACTGTAATTTCATAAATTGTCAAATATTTCCCTAATTTAACGGGCTTCCGAAATTATTTAATTGACGGAAATCGACTAAATTTGAGACAGGTTCACCTATACCTATCAAGTTCATTACTTACTACGTTACTACTCATAGCTATATGGTTTCGACCATGACCATGACCATCAACAGGGTGGGGGGATCAACTACCGAACATATTAACTTTAACATATAAAGAGTTAACTCAATATATGCCGCTGGTTTAAAGTCCATAGCTCGACTTCACTGCGTTCCATTGTTCCATACCAAGTCATTCGAGTTTCTACTTCCTGTTAAGAAACATAAGTACTGTTCATCTTCGAGCAGCATGTCGTTAACTTCATAAAAAATAGGTAACTCGTCGTCATCGATCTAATAATCATGATCGCCTATAGCCACAGGTGCATCTGGAGCCGAAGTAATAAACGTAAAAAAATGACTTATTATTAGTCCCGCCGTAGATATTCCTATTTTTCCCCGAAAAAATAACGGAAAAATTTAACTGCTTTTCACCAAAGATTTTGGCTTTATAAATTTCATTAATTAAGGTTAGGTTAGGTTGAAACGTTCAGCTGTAGTGATTAAACAGAACTCGGGAAAAATTCGGCCAAAGTAAGTTTGGTTGAATTAGTTAATTTTTCGGTGAATTTGGGATTTATCTTTGGTAGTCTTAAATGATAGCCTAAAAAAATTACCCCCCCCCTCATGTAACGCTAGCGTAACGCTGGGCTAACAACCCTACCCACTCCTCCGTAACGTAACCCAGTACTTTTCTTACAACCATAAATAAATTAAACTGTGTTCACATTCACAGACAACATATGGAATATTCAACTGCTATATTTAGTATTGGTTAAAGATACGCAACCGTCTTTGACAGAAGATGCAACGTAAAACGAAAAGTAAACTTAACATGGCAATGATGGCAATAGCCTTAGTTAGCATAAGCTGGGTGTACTTTAACGAGTCGACATTTTCTGGAATTTGGCAAATTATATTTTTACCAAGTCGGTCCGGCCTGGAGTAGCCGCTCCTCGTGATCCAGGGTTAATACGAGCCTGCTTCCGTGTTCCCAGTTTCCTAACCAAGTAGATTACTATTAACTAGTAAGGTACTAGATTGTAAGTAAGCAGGCTGATGGCAAGCAATTAGACAGTGTGCTTCTGTCCCTGCACTAGAACTAGTCTCCTCTCCACCGCTACTCTGAATAGCATATGCTAATAGCACTCCTCATTTGTGACTAAATAAAATTGAAAACTCTATTGAGTAGAAAAAACTGACTTCGTAGTGGCACTCTTAGATATGTTGAAGCCAAAAGTATTTTCTAACTTTTTCTAAGTATTAAACGTAGGCGGTCTTTGCACTTGGGAAACTCATAAAGATGCTGCTCGGACATGATTTCAATTACTAATGCATTTGATTTGTTGGTTTGGTTAATTGTAGTACGACTTCTTTGATCACATTATTCTCAAGCTCAAAATTTCTGAAAATATCTTAATTTGACTAGCCAACAATCCCGAGCTAACGCGGAATCAGCAACTTCATTTTCTAAAGATTTCTAGCTTACGCGTGCCACAATATTTCAATTCAATAAATTATCGCCAATGGCACGCGTAGTACCTTAGAAATTTAGAAAATGTACTTGCTGATTCCGCGTTAGCTAGGGATTGTAACAGCCTAATATGGTTTGCACTATTTTAAATGAAAAAAGTTCTTAGATTTCTAGGATGTAGACAGGTAGTATTGATAACAGAGGAGTCCACTTTGTCATGAAATGTTCAAAGGTTTATAGTTATATCCACAGCGCTTCAAAATGTTATAATTTTTGTAGCTAAAATTAAAAATATAGCCCCAGAGTACAGAGTTGCGTACCACTTTGTTCAAACTCTTCCTCCCGTAACGCACGTAACGCGAAGTCAATACCCCACCTTCACCTTTTTGCGTTTATGACCTACAAAGTTTATGAATGGCCCGTCATGAGTAACAGTAAATCCGATGACGACGAATTCCTAACCAGAATTAGTAAAAACTGCTTCACCATCTTGAGACATATCGATATGATCGTACGGGGCTGAGGGCATGAATACATGACAAACCGACTTACTTACTTAATTCCGACTTACCGTCACTATTCCTACGCGGGTCACCCAAGGTCAACTTAAGTTAGGATCGGTTTCGGAAGCAGTAAAACGCGTATGCTCAAAATATTTCAAAACTTTGTAAAAAATCGTTGCTTTGGCGGAAAACAAAAGTTGTGACTAATTTCACTTTCATGATTCCTTTTATTGTCGTGATTCATTTCACCGTAGTGACTCGTCATTCCGTATTGCACGTAGGGCTACACGCAAGCGATCGTCTGAGCACTGTCAACTGACACTGATGGTTCCTTTCAATGTTGGAATTATTTCAATGATGTGATTCGTTTTACGGTTGGAATTCGTCATTCCGTGTTGTACGTAGGGAGACAAGCGAGAGCTTGTCAGTGCACTTGTTAGCTACACATTGAGTCTATGTCTATAGTCTTGATCTGATCCATATACAATCAGAAAATGTTGATATAATTTCCGGTTTGAAAACCAAATTTAAATACATTTACTGTGCATGAGAGTCCTTTTACACGTCGCAAGGGTATAAGCTAACAATTCTCTATAACATACAATTAGGAAATTCTTACATTGGGACCACCTTCAGTACGTCACCATGGCGGGAGAAACTTATAACCGCTATTCAAATATCGCCCCAACTTGCGATTATCCTTCTACATGCCATCAGCGTCTTCTATCTGAGAAGCGAGTGTTTTTCGGTGTATGATCTAATGGACCGGCACGGGTGGAATCGGGTCATGATCTGGCTTTTATTCCTTGCATTTAAAATTCTGCTTGTCACCGACATAAGCTGCAACGCTTATTTTCTATTCACTGGGACCTATTTCATTTCCCTAAGCCTCAACTTCTGGCTTAAGAGAATCAGGTAAGAAATTGGACTCGATTCTTTGACTATTAAGCTTAAATCCGGACTCGACGTCTTTCCACTGGATCATAAAGTTAACCCATAATGTACGGAATATCTTTAAATATTCTTGTGCAGCATTTTCTGGACCACCGTGTCAGACACTCCAAATCAAGAAGGACTGCTTGAAACAATTGAGAGATGCCTCCAGTTACACAGATGCATATTCAGTCTCAACTGCCTCAGCAACATCTGCTTCGGTCAAATATTCATTCCTTGCTTCAAACTCTGTGCATCGTTTCTTCTCATGTTATCCTACTTCACAGCGATCCGCCTGTCTCATGCCCTGGGCCAATTGTCACTTTTCTTTGTTCTATATAATATGTTAGCCTGCCCGGCGGTACTAGTACTATTCTCCCTTACGCTCTCAGACCTCTATAACACGTCAAAAAAATTTACTGTAAATATGAGTAACTGTATTGATAGAATTAATTCCAAACGTATTCGTCTGGAGTTGAAGAAACAACTTTGCGCTTGCCAGCTACTCAAATCTCAAGTTGGAAATTTTTACACCATGGAAGCGAAGGCCAAGCTAATACTAGTGGACTCCCTTATTCATAGGCTCGTGTTCCTGTTATGTATGAAACTGTAATTAAACAAAATCTAAAACAGCCTGTTTAAAATACAATCCTACGATTCTGAATAGTTTTAGTAAGAAGAATATTTAGAGGAACACCAATTATTGTGAAATCTCTAACCAATTAAAGTAGATGTTGTGACCAGGGTTTTCATCACCAATTTTTCTTTATTCACCAATTAAGTCAGAGTTGTCACGAATTACAGCATATTACGCATCAATCATTTGAATCTTAGTATTAAGAATAAATTATTATATTTCGTCCAAATCTGCCTATCCCTATAACCTAGGGGAATATATTTAATTTTCGTTGTAGTATGTACGGTTCCAGTCATTTAAGAACCAACTAATTCTTAAGTAAATATTTAGGTATAGATTTAAATCAATTGAACTGTTGAACAAATAAAAATACTTAAACATTGGATGTGAATATTGTGTGATTTGAAATCCATACCTATCTCTAGCTCTGAGATCAATTGACACGTGACGACGGGTCCCTACTCTCGAAGGTCAATTTATAGCATTTACGAGTACGAGATATTATTCTGTTTATAAGTATGTGTATTGTATTGTATAATTTGTTGGTACTATAATAAATTATCGTAGTTTAATTAGTTAAACGTATCGGTGATTTGACTTCCTCTACTATAAATTGGACCATTGACGTGGTTATCAATTTTCACATCGATGAAGTTGTTAATGCACTTGAAGAAGTACTTCAATTGTGTAGGCTAGCAGTTCAAAGCTAATTTTCATCGTATACTCTGATGAGTGCATCATCTGAAATGGATATCAAAATCGGGTTGTAGTTGGAAATATTTTAGGTGCATTTCTGGATTCTTACTCGTCATTCTCATCAGCTTGTCCCGCTCATCAAATGTCAAATGTCCTCCATGAGCAAAAAGTAGTGAAAGAGCGTGTCACGGGCCCAGGAAGGGTGACAGGGCCGTGCCGGTGGCCCAAATGATGTTCAGGATTCCAGGTTATGAAATATGTTGATCTCGAAGTCAGCCATGCTGTCCAGCGGCTTGGTCAGAGTACAGTGTTCCCTGTGGGACCATAATAAGGACTATAGACAAAACTACTCACCTATTTATTTGACTCATCCTGTTTACGTGGAAATGCGGTTACTTGTTCGCAAATTTTCCCACTCTATTGCATATAAATATAATATATTTTAGCATGTAACCTCAATCATGAACTTAGTATCAGGGTCCCAGGTAAATAACAGTAGTTTTTTTTATTTAAGGGTTTAAATTAGCGAATGAATGTTGGACTACAAATATTTCGACCAGTATACATCGGACTCATACCGGATTAATATTCCAGCCCTTACCTGAGGCAGCATTTATATTAGCTACATAATTTCCATACTTTATTTTGGGCCCAAATCTAGATTTTTTTGACAGCAGTCAAAGAAAGCCATTCTGCATCTTGATCCTCCTTATAATTATAGATAATCGAGTCCGAATACGTCCATATTCGTAGTGACCTTTTTGGGTTCCCCGGGTAACTCCAACTGCTCCTCTAGCAACTCGAAACGGATGCTCTGAATGTCATTCATTGGCGGAAAAAAAGACGAAAATGTAGCCGTTGGCCTGATTTCTAGATAAGACGTATGTCAAATATTGGGTAGACTTACCCATGACCCCCACAAAGATGTTCCTGAAGATGAATGAGCCGACGAGAACCCAGAGGAGGACAAATAAGGAGGGTACGGCCATGCTATCCATTACAGCACTAATCCCATATAGCATCTCGTGCCATTTATCCAGCGTAAAGATTTGGAAGAGCGTGGGCAAGGCCATTATTGGCATGTTCTAGGTAACATGTAAAGGCATGCCTGTGCGTTACGTTTCCACTAAACACGTGATATAAAACACAACGACTTATCATGTAACGTATTAGTGCTCCCCATGGGCGTGTCCAGCTCCGAGTTTCGGGGGGGGGGGTTTGAATTTCAAGGACATCTTTATTCACGTGTTAAATATTGACCAGTTCATGCTTTCAATAATTTACGCATTTTAGTTAAAATAAAACACACAACGATATTTTCGACGTCAATTTTGATCTCTATGAATATTTATGTCTAAGGCCGTTAAGTTGAGTTTCGCCAGTTGTGTTCCTAAGGTAAGTCTTCAGACGTCGTAGGCAGGAATATTGCGTTCCGCGGTGCAAGTTGTCACAGGTAGTGTCGCCAGTATTTGCAATAGCTTGTACACATTCAGAAAGAATCTCTTGTCACAATTGTCCAAACAATCTATAACTGTAGCCGGTCGTTTTTTTGTATGAATTTGCTTCAACTTATGAGCCCACAATTCTGTTTCAATAATTGTTGTAGAGGCTACTAAATCACCTGCATAAAACTCAAGAAGTTTGCTGCAATGTGCTGGCCAATTGTCAATATATTGAGGAGTAAGACATTTAAGTCAAACAATAGGTGTCTTATGATCTGAAAATCGGGCTTGAATGTCGCTGAAGATATAATCAAGAAAGGGGATATAAACTGTCTTCCGATAATACTCCTCAGCATTTGAGTCTAGTACATTTGCTCGGTGCGTTTGACGGGCTGCCAAACGAGGAGCAATAATCATTGAGCCGTGTTTACCTGCAGTGGTCTCAATTTTCTTGAACAATTCCTGAAATTCTTCTACTGCTGTGTTTCGAACACCAGATAAGTATGTGAGTACATCTTCAACTTTTTCTCGAGAGAAGATCTAACTCAACCTCTTGTAACTGTTTCGACAAATAATCTGTGACTCCGAGAACTTGTTCTGAAACAAAGAGTCCCACCAAGAAACTTGACGATGTCATTGTAGCTAGAAATAGTTGTGCTTTGGACGAAGCATTGCGATCTGAATCTTCCTGCAGGGACAGTAGCGCCTCGACTACAGAGTCGAACATTTCGACGAACCTGAGGACTGAGTCGTGTCTCTGGACGAATCGAGTTTCGCATAACGA
>JAQFZY010001824.1:0-13831 GCA_034696285.1 Hypogastrura burkilli | reverse complement strand
AATTGCTTTAGAAAAATCTGGACACACAGATTTGCATGAAACTCCTTAATATAATGGCTCCGCTTACGCTCCGCCAATAATTGTGCACCAGCAGATTAGATTAAGTAAAGGCAGGCGTTTTGCTAGGACTTACTGCAAAAATCACTTCATTGTGCTTTATGTTTTCGGTGAGAGGCTTTTTCATTGTAGGAAATGTAATAATAACATGCCAATAGTATTCATGTACCTTCATACACGTACTATTAATTCCAAACACATTATGAATTAATAGCTCTACCTATATATAGTCTCTGGACACAAATTTTTGTTTACGAATAATGTCAGTTCTGAAAGTCACCGGACGTCATGAAGGTATATTCAGTGGAATCTGCTTATGGCATGGCACGGTGACAGAAATTATTCTGCCAAACAAACATTATTATTGTCAGCAAAAAGCCAGAACGGCTGGTACGTATGAAGTAGTGTAACAGTAGCATAGGTACCTATCGGAGCAAAGCTTTCTTGTAGGCCTTATATTTTACTTAAATTATTTTTAAAGATACTTTTCTTCTGGTTCATTGTTGAAGCTTCCAAAGTATGAATTCTGCAAAGGTTAGGCAAGGAACCAAATTGTCATTCGGCGTTTACTGTCGTGTAAGTATTATTAAGCATACCTAGTTTAGCGCTCTTTTCATAATGTCGAACCATATTGGGATTCAGATTTGGGGATTTTCAGAACTTTCAGTTAGTACTATACGAGACCTTGACCTCAAATACGCATAATTTATCTAAACACGGAATTTCCTGTTCAGGTGCCGGAAACTACGTTGATGCTGGCAAGCTTTAGACGGCCTGGAGAAATATTTCGGAAGAAACTGGCATCAGCTTCATGTCATACAAGTATATCGAGTTGATCAATTCCTACACTTGTAAATCTGAATCTGTGGCCTGAGCCTGACGCCTTCCAAAATATACCATTATTGTAGTGTACATGACCGAATAGAGGAGCTCGTATTATAACTAAAGTAAAAATCTATACATACTTCATGGTTAGAATTGAATACATTTTTGTTTCAAAACAGTGCGAGTCATTGCCAGGATTGAGGCCGGATCTTATAGAATCAGAACTGCTCCTTCCGCCAAGGTAAAAATTCTCAATTATTAAATTTCAATACTTTAACGTACTGCATATGTTAAATCTAATCTTATATGCACGTTAAACCTCCTTATGTCCGTCCGTTTTATTCGTTCTGTAATTGGTCGGTAGCAGAAAGGGGGCGGAGTAATAAAAAATCTCCGATTGACGGTTTTTATTAACATAGTCACACATAGATGGCGTAAGTGTGCGTAATATCCGCATGGTGAGCTTTAATGTCACACTCGCAGGTACGATGGAAATGCCCAGAAAATGTGATAGTTAATAATGAAATCCAACGTTACGGACCATAACTTCGGGCGCCGGGCCAGCTAGTATGTAGTATATATTGAAATAAATTGGACAAAGGTGAGAACTGACACCATTACAACGGCTCTTTATATTCACAGGTTCTGGAACATGTCTTAGCCTTCCTGCAAGTCCGAGACCTTAAGAACTGCCGCCTCGTTAGCAAGTTGTGGAAATCCATCACGGTCCCCATATTTAGAGCCCTCCATGAGCCAATTGACCTGAGCCAGGCAGCCCTTTACAATTTCAACTCTGACATGGGCCCCAGCTCAGCCTTCCCATTCTCCCGCTTCTGCATGGACCTAGAGCCCCGCCGACCCTTAATCTACATTGACCTCGTCACGTTCTTCCTCCGGTACGGACCCGTCGTCAGAGAGCTACGGATCCAGCACGAGGTCTCCAAGCCTGGGCTCCAAGATCAAATCGGATACTTCAAGATCCTGGCCTGCGCCCTCAACAATGTGCCGAACCTGGAAACACTGACCCTGCTCGGGATCCCGCGCTCACTCCTAACCGGCATTGGCTCCGTAGAGTTTCGGAACTTGGAGTTGCCCAAGGTCACTCGCCTCAGTATGCTGGCTCGGCTTCCGCTCAATTGGCACTTTATTGAAAAGTTCTTCCGCCTCTTTCCCAATACGGAGTCATTGAGTCTGCTAGGATTTTCAAAGGGCCAGGAAGACGAGCCCGTCGTCTTCTCCCTCACGCTCTTGAAGCGGCTGAAGAAACTCTACATACTGGTGGACATGCCGGACACGTTCTGGATCAAGTTTCGGATTCTAACGGACGTGTATGGATACAAGTTCCCGCCGGGCTTCGGCGTAGGATCAGCACAGATCCCATCATGTAGGAATATTAAGGGCTGCCCAATGGTGGTGCCGGGTCTGAGTCAACCTAAGGCGCTTACTTCATCAGAGCCCAAATCAGTGGGCTTGGCTCAAAAACCTAAAGCAGCGGGTCTTAAACCGCCGAAAGTGTCGAAGTCAAATCGTCGGAAAAAAAAATCAAAAGCGTCGCAGCCCGCGTCAAAGGAAGCATCTACTGATAGCGTCCCTGCACAAGAAGGATTTAAATCAATGCAGCGAAATCCAAAGAAAATATTAGAATCCCGTTCTAGGGCTCCAATATGCGAAGACAATACATTGGACGAAGTCATACTGCAGAGACTCCCAAAGGACTCATATATTAGGCACAAGTTGAAAGTAGAAGGCCTAAAGGGAATGCAGCTCATGCCGAAAGCAGCGCTTGCAGTAGAAGCATTGACAAAACCTGAGACTCTGCACAATACAGCAGCCCCATCTTTGGACAACACTAAGGTGAAAGTTGTACCGAAATCAAAGGAGCCTCCGCAAGCTCCGTTTATACAGAAGAAGGTAGACGGAGTAGCAGAACAAGCAACAATCAAAGTGTTGCCAACAAAATCTCCCGTATTTCAATTTAGACTATCCCATTCAAGAGAACCAATGGACAGGAAGGCGCTTGTAGCTAGAGGAAGATTCATACGGACATTTTGGAACCTGAGCATAATTGCGAACCCGAGCCCCTTCCGTGACTTCCGGTATCTTGAAGAGGTACATCTGAACCTGCTGGAAGTCCAAAGTGCAGGGACTAAGAGCTCCGGATTTGAATTGTACCGCTGCAGGGACCGCCTTTACATGCTCCCGCGCCTACGGGCCGAATTTGTATTCATTCCGCTGGATCTGAGCAAAGTGGAAAGCGTTCCTGATCTGGAGAAACACGTAGGTAAGTATGTCCTCTATTATATGCACGTTAAGCCTCTCGACGTCCGACCGTTTTACTCGTTCTGTAATTGGCCGGTAATAGACAGGGGGCGGAGTAATAAAATATATCCGACTAACGGTTTTTTAACAAAGTCATACATAGATGGCGTAGGTGTGCGTAATATCAGCATGGTGAGTTTTAATGTAATAGTCGCAGGTAATACGATACAATGGAAATATCGAGAGAATGTTATTGTTGGTTAAGAAATCCAATGTTACGAACCAGAATTTCAGGTGGCTACTGTCGTTATACGTAGCTGTAGAATCCAGAACTTTAAAAAGTCAGCACAATTATAGTTACAAAAAATATTAAAGTGAAAGTAATACACAGGATTTCATGTGAAGGTCCATCAAGCTATTTCGAACCATTCTCGTCCTGCGCATGCGCATACAGTATCATTAAATCTAGCAATTATAATATAATGTGTAAAGAGGAAAGCGGCTGACAAATTCAACAATTATTCTAACTGACGAATCCAGATCAACTCTTTAGTATGAATTATAAGTTCAAGAACAAAGCTCTATGTATAAATCATTTTTTATATTTTCCAACAAAAAAGCTGAGAATGGAGAATTGGCCAACGGATTCAGCTCGAGGAGGACTATAGGCTCCATCTCTGAGAAGGCAGTGTTCCTCTTGCTTCCGAAGATGCCTCGATTCATACACTTTGTGGTAGCCTCCAGGCATGTTAATATTTACGAAAGTCTAAGGGTTAAAGGTGGAATCCCTTCGGTTTCAGTGAGGCCTGCCCAGTTGAGCTCCCGACCGTTCTGGGAAGTTCCAGGTAAGTTACTTTGGCCTGGGCTTTATATACTTTAATTAATGAAATGCATTAATTTATTGGTTAATTAATAGTTTAGGGGATGCATGGTATGGAGCAGGCATTAGATGGCTCATTCGCAAAATAGCGTTTGGCATTTGCATGCATTATTTCTTTTATTTATCTTACTCTAAAAAAATTAACTCTCAGATAGGAGATTTACCTAACCGGTTTCGATACTTTCAAAAACTTATCATATTGCTTCATTTTTTGGACTTATAGTTTCTTCAGAGCGGAGCAATTACGCAACGCGGGATTTGGGGCGTCCTAAATTCTGGTCCTTGAATTCGTCCATTCCTTAGCTGAACTTATAAAACCAATTGGATGTTAATTATGTTTCATTACAGAAACTAAAACTCGTTGTATTCTTTAGTCCCGAGATCCCAATTTACACAGATGAGTACGATGAACTTCAAGTCTAACTTAAGTGCATACATAAATTATTTCTTAATTCTCACGTATTTATGAAACAACTAGAGAACTTACATTCCATCTTGATATGCGGCATTAAGCGTTATGATATTTTATTCAAGGTTACAAATTATCTGTAGTACTGAAAAACAGTCTCGCGGTGAAAGAAACCAAAATGAGTAACTCTACCGACTCCATGTTGGTTCACCTTGCTGTAGATTTCTAAGTTAAATTAAAAGATATGTGTTTATTCGTCTTATTATACTTATATTATACTGTTTGACTTACGGGACGTATACAATGTACAATGAACTATTAAATAGCTAATTTTGGCCAAGTCTTATTCGGAATAAACTGCTCGTGCTAGGCCAATGAATGAATCAACCACTGTTGAATGAATAACAAATATTAATATAGAGAGATAATAAAATTTTGAGAATGCTTCATTGTTCAATGAATTTGTGTTAATGCGCATACTAGAGAAAGTGATACGCTGCACTGGTACATACAAAATTTAGTAGTTAGTAATTCTATTGAAGAGTGTAGGAAAATACATACTCGTGATGCTGCATACGCATCAGAATAGACGCAAAATTTAGGTAGTCACAGAGTTTGCTCAAAACGTAAAGAGCTTCTGAGAAGAAAAATCTAAGCGAAAACTTCGTAAGGATGGACAATACGCTCAACGATGATGAGGAAGACAAAGAAACGTCAATTCCGCATGTTTTGTCCAGAAACCAAAAGCACTTGACAACTATTGCTATTGTGCTTGGAAATATTTGCACGGTGAGATCCAAACATTATCTGAAATGGGAACATTTGAAAATAACTTTACGTAACGATATAGGGGACAGCCTACGGTACGTATGGCCCGGCTTTGGTTGATCTTAAGCACAAGTATGGGACGACCCTTGCGGAGATCTCCACTATTTTTACTATCCTCAACATTGGGTACATCGTCGGAGCCATTGCAAGTAAGAATCCGCCTGTTTCTTCAATCAAAATAACAGGATACTAAATATTTTATACGACTCCTTTTACTAATTTGTTGAGATGACCTTTTGATTGAGACGAGTAACTCATATATTTACCTTTAAATCTTTATTATACTTTCTTATTCGGGTTCGGATGTAGGGTGATTATTATTAAACTCCGACCTCTCGACAACGTTATGACATGAGTAAAACGTACTTTTCAAAGTAATCTTATTATTATAGTAGTGTTGCTCCGATGCATCGGCGCCGATGCGGAAGTTTTTGGCAGAACCTGCTTTAGTGTACCACGAACGATGCATCTAGTTGATGCTACTGAAGATTAACTTCGCTTGTAAATGATAACTGATACAGGTTACTAATGTGCAAAATATTAGTTTGCGTAGAGCTCTTGAACTCCTGACGGAGGATTGTTGCCGCAATCAGCATTCAACACGAACAGCTGCGTTAGTTTTTACTTGTGGCATGCGTATAGAAAAATACTAAATGCGCAAGCGTGGAATCAGTCGATTCGCTAATGTTTCGGCCGATCCGATGCATCTGCCGATCGGATACATCGGGTGATGCATCATCGATCATGCATCCAGATATCGGCGATGCGAAAATCTCAAATAAATTAAAAGAATCCGCATCGGGGGGCAACACTAGATTATAGTAAGGCAAATCAGTTAGCTACAGGAAAATGTTTATAGTGTTGACTTGGAAAATAGACATTTAAGCCTGCTGCAACAACAACGTGATCACAGATACGAACTGTCCTCGTCTCTTAAAGCAATTAAAGCGGAGCTATAGCAAAGCAGACACATCTTGAACCAGCTACAAGCTGGCTTATAGTAGACATATATTGAAACAGTTACAAACTGACTCACAGCAAACATATATTGAAGCAAACACAGGCTAGCCTATACCAAGCATAATTACCAATGAAATACACGCATCATGATCCAAATGCAAACTGAACTGACCTACATCAAGCTTAGTTTATACGAAAATACAAAACTGGCCAACAGCTCACATAGTTTGTATCTCATATATGTATAAACAAAAGATCATGCGCATACTACAAAAGTCAACAGGTGATCCAGCGTGCGCGCCTCAAAAGATACTTGTACCAATACGGTTGTACGTATTGTAGAGAAAGCCTAGAATGGTGATACTAGGAGTGGTCATCTTCTATCTAACTATTATAAAATTATAACATACTCCGACTCTTGGCTGAACACAGGATTCCTGGCGTATGTCTCAACATACACCCACCAAAATAATCACACAAAAAGTTATGACCAATCCGGTGACTATGTTAGTTGGTCAGATTTTTAGGGTCAAGGGGTCAGGACTTATGGGCCAGAAACATTACCCCTAGCAACGAATTTTTTTTACCTTTCTTTCCATTTTTGAGAAATTCTGAAGGAGTTTGTTGTCACTTTTATATCCGGCATTGCTCATAACAACCGGAGCTAGCATACACAAATTCCAGCAACACGGCAATAGCATCCCAATTTGTATGTTCTTAATGAATTCGTTTAAACTGTCTTGCTAGCATCATACCATCTTTAGAGTTAGGTAATCGATTTATTTACTAAACGAAATATTCGTACTAATTCGTTCCAAGCGGAGAGCTAACCTCGCTAAGCGGCTCCGCCGCGTGCGCAAGTACAAGACACGAGCCGAAGGCGAGGTCGTTGCTTGTAAGTCATAATATACCTAACCCGCTCCTAACAATGTATATTCCCATTTTGCAGCCGGATTCGCCTTCAAATTGATAAACCGCCAGCTCGGAATCATCTTCCTCCACACTGGAACCGCCCTGGCCATGTACCTTACGCCCCACTGCCCCTCGACACCGTATCTTTTCTGTGCCTGCGGGCTCCTCGGTGTGAGCGCCGGAGCCTACGACGCCGCCCAAGTGGTCTGGATGATAGAAATGTGGCAGGCCGAGGCCGGGCCCTACATACAGGCCCAAGGGATGGGCTGGGCCCTCGGAAACTTCGTCCCGTCCCTCCTCCTCGCCCCTTTCCTTACGCCAGAGGCAGAGGGCGCTCCTGGAACCAATACAACTGAGTCAAGAGTTGGACACTCCCCTCGAAACCCGAACATGTACGTTCCCTTCACGATAGCTGGAACTTCGGTAGCGCTCGTTGGCATCTATCAGATCTTCCTCTTCACTTGTCACCGGTACTTCCCGCCGCCTCCGGATCCAACCCGGCCGGATGCTGTCGTCATGGAGATGGTGGCTCAGCCTAAAATGGTCCGTAGAGTCGGGAAGCCAGTACGATCCACTCGCCAAATCCAGATGATCATACTCACGGCCATCTTTCTGGGGGCGGACCAAGGTCTCTCAATGTGTACCATTGCCTTCCTCCCAACCTTCGTCCAATATAGTGGACTGAGGCTCTCGCAGAGGGACGGGGCCTACATTTCTTCGGGAATGAACGGGGCCAAGCTTGGTGGACAAATTTTGGGGATTCTAGTCGCAATCAAAGTACCGGCCCAGTTCATGTTCTGTACTAATCTCTTAGTCCTAGGAATTGCGAACATGGTACTTTTAGTCCTTGCTGACGCGTCATTGGCTATCCTTTGGGCATGTGCCGTTGGAATGGGCCTCGGCCTTTCAACCACAAATCCAAGCTTTACTACTTTCATCGAGAGACACTTGCTCTATACGAATGGAGTGGGCTCAATTATATTTACGTTTGGGTCCCTAGTGAACACAGTTTATCCAGTAGTCATCGGGAGGTACATGGAGGCTAACCCTTCCGTACTTATGTACACTAATTTCTTTAGTTTGTTTTGGATGGTCTTGGCTACGATCGTATTGTTTAGGATCACCCTATGTAGGAACAAAGAAAGGAGTTGGAATAGATTTTACATAGGATTATGATTTTAGCTTAGGGATGTTATAGTCATTGGGACTTATTACGTTATTACTTATACAGATTAGATCCATTGTTATTGGAGCTTTAGCCAAGGGCGTCGCCAGATTTTAGTTTCGGGAGGGGCTCTAAGTATTGACTGGCGGACGGAGATAAGTTTAGTCGTTTAACGTCAAAAATCGTGCATTTTTACCGTGAAACTGTTAAAAATTCAAAAGTAAACGAACAATCAGAAAAGAGGGAGAAACATTTTGCGGCTTTAGGGGGAAATGTATATTACTGCGAACACTATATTACTGTGCGAAGCCCCAAAACTCCTATGCTGGCGACGCCAGATGGTTTTAGCAGGTATTAAGCTATGAAATAATGAATAATTAACACTAAATAGTCTTATGTTTTTGTCGTGCCTTTTTGATTTATACCGTGGAACATAAAGACAATCCGCTTATACTAACTATTATAAAAGTATATCAAAGTTTCACGCGTATTGCGATTTAGGCCGCAATTCTCAACCCACTCCCACCAAACTTCGCACACAGAAAGTTATGATAAATCCGCTGACCGAGTTCGTTGGACCGATTTTTTGGGTCAAGGGGTCAGGACTTATGGGCCAAAAACATATCCCATAGCAACGGATTTTTTAGAATTATGTTGACATTTTTCGAAATCCTAAAGGAAATTGTTTACACTTTTATTTCCGTCATAGTTCATAACAACCCGGTCCCGAATGAGTCCACCACTTTAATACATCACTGAACCAGAAGTTATTTTCGCCGGTTTACTTAAATAAAAAATTAGCCGGATATTAAACAAAACTTTTAATGAGCCCACAAATCCAGTTCCCCTTACATCTCGATTACGGAATACAATTGGCCTTTTTGTTCGTTTAAAACTCGAACGGTGCGCTGGCAAAACATTATGCAGGAAACAGGCGTAATAGCCGTTAAATGATTTATATTTAGTTCCTGGAGATCCCAGGATATAATAAAACTACGTGTCTGATAGCGTATAAATAATAGAGGAACTAATGTTGTCAATACAGCGTAAAGGTATAATCTTGTGGGATAATACTTCCAAACCCTTCCTAATTATTCTACTAATAAATCCCATAAACTTTTAAAATTCTTTGTTAAGGCAGAATATTTAGTGATCCATCAGCTTTGATGTACTACTTAATAAAAACTCCGCAAAAGTAATCCACACCTGACCTCTAACGCTGGATCAACTATACTACTCCATAGTACAAATAAGAACTCGGAATTCCACATCATCATCATCATAATTATAATGCATTGGAGTTGGAGCAGCAATTAGATATGCGTCCAGAGTTTTTGAAGTTGGCCTATGAGCCTCTAAACATATAATTACATTCTGACAGATCGTGTTCCACGAAACTCATGCGTGTACTGGACCGAAGTCGCTACCCGTTATGTTGTGCCGTGATGCTGCGTATTCCGCTGCGTCTCCTACAGCTCTGCACGGTTAAGCGGTCTCTAATCCGAATTTGTAGGTCAGGATTCCGGCCGGCGCGGGCTCTATTCAAAAGTAAGTTTCTATTGTCTCCATCTTAGTATTCTACAGTCGTTGTAAGGAGTTTTCGATTGATTTGGACGAACATTGTCGCACTCTGGACTTTGATACAAGGCGGAACTTCTGTTCCCGGCCCTGAAATAGTCAGCGTGATTAACTGGTTCAAAGATGGAGGCTGTCTGGTGGAATTTCTTCAATTCGGCTCCAGGACGGATATCGAGCCTCAGAGTCCTCGTACCGATCCGTATCAACTACGGAAACGAAAAATACACACTATCTCGACTCCTGATTTGTGTTGCTCTTATCTTCCTGAGTCCAGGACCCGCTGAGGTCGTAAGAACCATGCTTGCCTATCCCTTTGCGCTAAGCTGCTTTGCCAAGTCCTGGCACGCCCGACTCTACTACAGGCGGACCTTCTACCTTCTCATTCTGCAGGAGTCCTTCCTCGACTTCGGGGACTTGCTCTGGTTCCCAAAGACCTTGGCCGGGGCCGCTTGTACCCGTCGAGACGATATCCCGGTCTTTTGGTCAACCTCAAAATGTACCGGCCCTGCTCCTTTGAAGCTTCACTTTCTGTCTAGAGGACCAGCTTTACCAAGTCCGGCCTCGACCAGTTCTACCAGGACCAGCTCCTACGGCAATGTCAGCGTCTCTTCTGGCGCCTCATCCCCTTTAAACGAACCCAAGGCTCAAGTTTCTTCTGTGACGGACTTGAGCCCAGCGTCCCACCGCCGGGAATCCCGTACAGGAATCCACACGGGGTCTAGGAGGACTGGACAGCTAGGATCATCATGACAATGCTCAGTCAGATCTTTAACCAGTCAACCATTCTAAAGAGTGACATGATCTCCTCTGACCTCTGCTATAAGGAGTGCGTGTCGGCCGCCCATAAGGAGTCCCTCGTCACGATGATTCAGGACAGGCCAATGGGATCCCTGGCCCTGTCCACACATGATGGCTACTGCATGTATGTATGTTTGAAACTATGGGCTATATACAGGATGTATATATACAGGATGTATGGCTACTGCATAGTCACCCGGGAGACCACGCTCAACTTCCTCACCTGTGACGGTACGGAAAGGCGTCTCAGCTTCAACCTATACATAAAACCATTTCAGACGGCAGTCTGGTACTCCCTCTTGGGCACCTTTGCGGCTATTAAAGGACTCCTCGCTCTCCGAATGCGCGGGAAGAAAATCAAGAAGAGCGCCGGATTCATCCTTGTCCGAATTCTGCTGGAACAAGAGGCTCTGGGCAGAGCCGTACTGAGTCGGATCCCGGCCCTCAAGCCCTGTTTTGCTGCACTCTTTCTCGTTGCCCTTGTGCTCGTGAACGCCTATCGAGGGATGGGGTGACCTCTGACCTCACGCTCCCGGTCCCGCTCTCAAGGCTTCCAACGCTTGGGCAAGCTGTGGAGAGGGATTTCACTGTTTTGCCACAGCTGGAAGGACAGCTCCGGAATGGAAAGGCCATCGTTCACAAACTGAGGAGCCTAGACGCGTCAGCGACGTGGACGACGACCTGTCCCTCGACGAGGAGTACGTTGGGATCCAGAGCCAGAAATGGATCCGGGATCTATACAAGGGCACGGATTCCTTTTTCGCTTCAACTCCGCATGTCTGGTGCTTGGAGCGGATTGAGTGGGACCGGGCGGAACTAATCCCGGCTAGGCTCCAGGCTTCTATTTTGGCTGGAATATTCCAGCACTGGGAAGACATTTTCAGCGTTTCCAAGATCAGGAAAGCAGTGAAGAGGTTGAGGAGTACCACTGAGCCAAATCACGCCCGGATTCCTCTTGCCCTAAACTCTAGTATCGTTCTGGCTACTTTGGTCATATTCGCAGTTTTGCTCCTTATCTCCATCCTTATCTTTCTACTCGAGCACTTACGTTGGAATTAGTACCCTGACGACGCCCTTTGGTTTGAGGGGCAAATACTTGAACTCTTCTAGAGACATGGACGGAGGGCCCAGGATTGACCGTGGTGGGTCTTTGTTAGGTTCGGGTTGCGTGAACCGGGGTGAGAAATTTGCCGAAACCGGTAGGGAGTACAGGAGTATTCTTCGCTTCAATTGGGAATCTATGTACAAAGCGTCAAAGAGAAAATGTCGAAAGGAGTCCCTCGCTCTAGAACGTTTAATAGCTAATCCATCCCTGGTTGTGCAGGAAACTGTATTGTCGTACAAAAGTTTCCGCTGCATGGAGCGCAAGAAATATTTCAATTTGAAGTTGTCTGCCTGTACGGAAAACTATTGTTCATCGAAGGTGACCAGCTGCGCGAAAAGCAAGGCAATTTTTCCATTGAAGTTGTCTCACTTTACTGGAAACTGTATTGGCGGTCATACGTGACCAGTGTGCGAAGCGCAAGAGAATTTTGAAATTGAAGTTTCCTGATTCTACAGACAGCTTTTGTCTATCGGAAGTTACTACTGCGCAAAGCGCAAGTTAAATTTTGAAATTGTGGTTGTCCGGTTGTGCAGAAAACTGTTTTGTTGATAAATATAGGACGCCTTGAACGCAAAAGTTTGAATCAAAGCCCATTGATTGTACCTGTAGCTGAAGCTAAGTATTTAAATGTTCTATCTTCTACGTATTTCAGGACTAGGTCAATCAAGTACATAAATACATGTATGTAGTATATTGCACACGTAGTAGAAGCGCCTGAGCAATATTGGCTTGTTCATCTCACGTACGCCGTGCCGGTGGGCGGAAAAACGCTTGCGTGAACGCATGCAGACGTATTTAAACGCAGTGAAGTCCAGATATGTGAGAGTGTTGACGGGAATTGGAAAAGTATGCTGAAAATCCATGCTAGGGCTCAGCGTTCATAATATCTGAGTTAAAAATATATATTTAAAAAAATTTATTCTCATGCTTGGCAGACTTTTTGTTTAATCAGGGCATCGACTTCTGATTCTGAAAGCTGGACAATTTTGTTTTTATATTAAAAAAAACGAATAGTTTTATACATAACATTTTTACAATTACTCTATTCGCGCCCTAAGAGTTACTTTCACCTGTTTTCATCGTCATTGCGGCCCGATCAATTTGAATTACTGAATTTATAAAGTTCTGTATGAACAGGTGTATTGCACGTGTACATGTAACGTTACTGTTATTCATTAATGCACGTGTTTCCTGCGTGTCTCCTTAACCCAAGTTCATTATACCTGCATTATTGACTGTCTGACACCAGCAGACACCCATTCATGATACATATAAAATTCATATACCTAGAAGGTGATGGATCAACTAAGTAGGGGGAAACCGGTTTGACGATTGGTACTGGTATTTAGCCGGCTTCTTAATGGTACCTGTACATATACAGGATTTTTATAAAATAGTTTTTCTTTTATATTAGTAAACATAGGTTGGTGTCACCGGACATGGACGGATTTCCACAGCCGGCTGTAGTAATTCTAGTCTGTATTGTGCCTGTACGGCCTAAGCATGTACAGTTTAGCGCTAAGGATCCTTAGTTTCCTCGCAAGTGCACATCCGGTGTTCTCCCCGATTTACGGTTTTATGAGGCCATCAGCGCTTAGTACTCCTAATTACCTTCTACCAAACTCATCCCACTCTGGAGCACTACGGTAGAATCAGATACAAAAACAAATACAACATTATGCTTTATACATCTTCAATTATAATATAATTCAGCGTTTCATTTTCAGGGACCTCGCTTGGCGGAGCGGCAGAAAAGAAGAGAGCTTGCAAAGTCTTAAACTAGTACAATTTGTATGGATCTCCCTCTTTCTGAGCTTAATACAAAATCATATACCAAAATTAATATACTTAACAAGTAACGACCTCGCCTTCGGGTCGTGTCTTATACTTTAGCACGCGGCTCCGCCGCTTAGCGAGGTTGGCTCTACGCTTGGAAGGAATTAGTACAAATATTTCGTTTAGAAAATAAATCGATTAACTAACTCTAAAGATGGTATGATGTTAGCAAGACAGTTTAAACGAATTACTTAAGAGCCTACAAATTGGGATGCTAGT
>JAQFZY010001823.1:0-13833 GCA_034696285.1 Hypogastrura burkilli | reverse complement strand
AACGACTAACTACGTCTTCTAATGATTTCTAGCGTGCATGGGCCATGGCTGCGTTTGTTTTAGTTGAACTGCTGATATTGGTGGTCCATGCACCCTAGAAATAATTAGAAGACGTAGTTAGTCGTTCCGTGTTAGCGTGGGCTTGTTGGCTATATAGGAATAATAGGAGATGGGCTTTAAATCAGGTATTGGGGTACGACTTTGGCATGAGAATAGATCTGCAGTGACATGTGGATCCGTATTTGCAATCTGAACTGAAGGGATGTATATAGTTGAGAGGAAAGGCTCGTCAAACTCTATAGCGGCAAGATCGACAAACAGATTCAATGACTGATCACTAGATGACTCCTCTTGTTCGAGATTCCTAATCCACCCTAGTATCTCCTGTATCTCATCAACTTTATTACACCCAATTAACTGACGTGAATACCTATACCATATACTCGGATTGGTCTCGTGTATGAAATCAAGTTCCTTGTCCCTCGTGGAGGATGCATGGTCATCCTTTAAATCTCCATGGCTTCCTTCGTGGCGATCAATCAGCTGCAAACACTCCTGTAGCTTTACTTCAACTTCGTACACGCCGTCACACACGAGACCATGGGTACTTAAGAGACCCTCATACCAATCCCATGCTATCTCTATACACTGCCTTGATTTAATAATAAAATTACCTTGCTCATTTGCGGAAATTAAATCTGAGTAAGAGTAGAGGCCTAGACATACCGAGTTTAGTAAGTCATCTACCCAGTATTCAACCTCAAGCCAAAAACTTGTCTTTGTAAGTGGAGAAGAAACGAAGTTATCGTGAGACTGTGCTCACAGAAGGGAACCTAGCAGTTGATTAGAGCTTTGGCGCGACAATCAAATACTCGTACCTACTATAAAGTACCTACTGAACCATGAACACCGGTATGAGCCCCCACGTGTAACGTTTCACCTTGGTTCACCCGTGGTAGGCGCCAAGCTTCAAATCAACTATTTAAAATTTAAAATACCTACTTAACCATTATCCCAGTTGAGCTACGTGTAACGTTTTGCCTTCCTCTGGCTGGGAGCGAAGGGTCGTACAACTATCCAGGCTGGTTCAGTTTCCCAAAGCAGGGGGTCCCTGAAGTGAGCCTGCGCTAATCTTAATACGTTAGGTATTTGTAAATAAAGAAATAAATGGGCGAAGATACGCAACACACGTGGCTCAGGGGTTACTTCTGTACAAATTCTGAATTGTGAGTCGATGGCGAGGACGTAGGCAACCCAGGCACGTTATGCGCAAGAACATAGAGCAAAGGCAAAACGCTATGGCAAAAACTGGCGTATACATCCAAGGTAAACTGTATGGGAAAGCTATATCCCTAAGCAGTCGAACGCTATATAGGAAACTTTTACGTAGAACTCTGAAGAAAGAAAGGGGGACCACAAAGGGGGAGAACGCTATGTGTAGGAAAGCCATAGTTTCACCTAAAGGGTATACAATTAGGCCCTAACGTCCTTACCGTTGTAGTCTGCTGGCAGTCTAAGCAAACCCGTTTTGGAAAATAGGAATAGACAAGGAGCTCGTCGTGTCCTGAGGAGGGTGTAAGGGAAAATGGTGTTCGCATCAGGTATCACGTCCTTTTTCCATGTAAATGGCCGTCAGGTCTTTAGATAGGCTCCAAATTCAAAGGTCGGCTCCTAACTTGTTCGCACAAGTGCCGAGGCATTTGGCCTGCCCCGAAGGTCAGAGATAGCTTGGATTGTAGGTTTGGACCTACTCTTCAACTATTCGAAGGCAATTGGTGACCTTAAGTTGACTGTAATTAACTACGAGTAGTTAATTAGCAAGCGTGTCCCCCGTGCTAAACTGCTAGGCCTATTTCCTACATTTTCTGAATTTTGCCTGCTATAGCTAGGGCTGCCTTATTCGTCACAAACCAAGTGAGAAGCTTCTGGCGGCTTCTGACTCAGGGTCTTGGAGAAATCAAATGGACGAAGATGATAGAGAAAAAGAGGCCGAATCAGTATGGTTGAAAGCATGTATTCGTCCCGGAGGCCTGCGTTCAGCCCGTGAGAACAGGTGAGTTCCGCCGGAAAGGTTTCAATCCAAGAAAAGCAATGAAACATGAACAGATACTCGGTCAGGTGTCACTTCATGATCGATAAATCGTTGAGCCTCGGTCGTACAAAGTAGCAATGGAGTCTTGGGACAAGTTAGATTGGATGGTAGCCATTCTACAGAAGATTGATAGTCAGTTGGCTAGCAAAACTTGGGTGCTTGTGAAAAGACCAAAGGATCGCAAAATCTTGAACAATATGTGGGTGTTTAAAGCCAAGATTAACCCTAAGGGATGTGTCTGGTTTAAAGCTAGACTTGTTATTCCCAAGTGCATGTAGTGGATTAATACGAGACATTTGCACCTGTAATTCGTTATGAAACATTATGTGCTTGCGGTGGCAGCCGCGAAGAATTACGAGATGATTCAATCTGACGTCCAGACAGAATTCCTAAATACTGAACTAGAGGAGTAATTATGTATGAAGCAGCCGGAGGGGTGCAAAACAAAAGGGGACTATGTGTGTCTCCTGAAGAAAATTTGGGCTTAAGCAAAGCCCAAAAAACTGGCATAAACTGGTAAAACCCTCCCTGTACGACTCATGCCTTTTCCTTAATGCGAAGAAAGGGAAAATTGCCTCTGTTGGGTTGTATGTGGACGGCTTCCTCATTAGGAATTATAACAATCAACTCCACGCTGCTATAGCTGGTATAGTTCCAGTTTTGTTCTCATTGTCACGGAAACTCCAAAGAGATTCCTCGGTGTTGATATTGCAGTCACTGAAAACTGCTTTCAGCTGCACAAGGACATGTACATTGACGAGACTTTACGTGAATTTGGCATGGAAAATTACAAAGGGTTGGATATATCCATGATCCTATCCGTATGTATTGACCCATATCAGCCGGTGCACAAGACCAGACATCTCATTCGACGTGAATTATTTATCGCCCTATTTCAACCACCGCTACTCCCAGAAGCACATGAAAACTGCTAAGGCAGTGCTACGGTACTTATCTAGTACAAGGACCCTTGGGATCAGCTACCGGAAAGACGTGGACATCAAAATCTTTGGGTACTCCGTCGCGGACTACGCCGGAGACAAAAGCGGGTTGAGGTCAACTTCTGGAGTCATCTTTAATTTAAATGACACTCTTTTGTCCTGGATGAGCCGCAGGCAGATTTTAATAGCTCAGTCCTCCACAGAGTCCGAGTATGTAGCACTAGCTACGGCTAGTAAAAAGGGAATCTGGTTGAGAAATCTACTCTGTGACATGCTGGCTACACCATGGAACAAGCCATTCACTATCCACACGGATAGTCAGAGTGCCATGAAGTTGGCTGAGAATCCGGGATTCCACGATCGGACCAAGCATAAGCATATTGCTGTACGGTGGTATTTCTTGCGTTGGCTGGTAGACAACAATCAACTTATTGTCAACTACATGCCAACTACGCGGTAGGATGCGGATCCAATGACGAAGGCCCATCCTAAGGTGACTTTTCGTGGGAAATGAGACCTATTAAATCTAGTCGAGAAGAAGGAGTCCCCGAAGAGGAAATCGTTGATGAGTAAAGCGGTTGTGCCTAAAAAGTTCAATCTGAGCTTAGCCTGGTTCGTCGTAATGCTCTTTCAAATGCTCACGTTTGGCCTTGGAACTTGCGAAAAGTTTCAGGAAGGGAGTCCAGTCATCTGGAGACGGACCAGCGCACCTCCAATAATGGGATTCAACAGCGTCAACATGAAGATCAACTTGGTTTCTCCATGTAAGCTTCTGCCTACCGACGGGCTTCACAATGATGCAAATTGCAAGCTGTCCAATAAGTGCCAAATGCAATATCAACATCAATATCAATACAATATCATCGTGCTAAATGCTGTGCTAAACGAGTTGGAAAAGATGTGCCCACAGAAGGTCAGCTCAAGGAGGGAGAAACGAGAGCTCCTCACTGTAATAAGCATATTACAAATTTTTGCCGTGGCGAGTGATGGAGTTGGAATGTCATCTTACGCCATGTCGGAAGTCGGAGACGTTAAGATAACCCAACCCGAGATTCAACGGAGCTTACGTGACCTGGAAAACAAAGTGGCAGCAGAGAGCGAAGACCTCTTTAATCTTCAGCAGGAGGTTTGGAAAATGGGTCAATAGTTGAAAAAACTGATTATGGATATCAATCGGTTTCAGAAGAAATCTATTGAAGTCCAGTACCTGGTTTCATCTAACTATTATAAAATTAATCCAAGGTTTGGTCTGTCAGATTGATCCTAATCGCAATTCTCAACCTAGACCCACCAAATTCTCCCAGCAACAAGTTATGCCTAATACAAAGGTCAAGTTTGGGAATAGGATTTTTAGGGTCAAGGGCCAAGGGCCTTAAAAGACAAAAACATAGCCCATAGCAACGGATTTTTTAGTCTTTTGTTGACATTTTCGGAGAATCGTAATGGGATTTGTTGACACTTTTAATTCCTCCATGGTACATAACAACGAGGACCAAAATTACTTAAATCACTTTGACTTGACATACCGCGTAAGCACAACTCTATGTGGTCCAGGTCCAATTCTTAGCACTGCAACACCTCGCAAATGTTAATTTCAACAAACAGATTGTCCGGTTTAAAAGGATGGTGTCGGAAAATCTTGGGTGGATTTGAGTAGGACCCAAACCCAAGCCTGATAGAAGAGTGTACATCTTCAAAGTAAATTCAAATAGATTGGAACCTTCCCGCCCATAATATTCTACGGCGCAGGAGTTAATACACTATAGCATCAGCGCCTATTTCAAGATGGGCTTTGTCACTACATAAACGTTTTAAGCGATAACGAGGGAGTGGTAGGAGCGAAGTCCGATACGATGGATTGCTTCTTACACTGCTTTTAGTACTTTTTACTTCATAGACACAATCGATTCTGGTTTACTTAGGACTCGGATTCTGGTTTACTTAAGTTTGTACAGTCACTTGAATCGAAATCGAAGCCATAAATAATTACAGGCGAGAGCACGTAATTCGCTTGGGTACCTATATAAGTTTAGGTGTCTTTAGCTTAGTCTTTTTGTGTGCTAATATCTTCATCATAAAATTATATTTTTACTTCATTTGTGTCCTATCAGACATCAGAGCTCTGGGATAAACATAATTTCATAATGCATAAACCATTTGATAGAATATCCAAATAGCGGAGAAAGAAAATAATGCGAAATATCATTCATAATCAAAACGCTCCAGGAAAAAATTAAAAATACAAGTAACGACTTCGCATTCGGATCGTGTCTTATACTTGCGCACGCTGCTCCGCTGCTTAGCGGGCTTGGCTCTACGCTTGGAACTAATTAGTAAAATTATTTTATTTAGTAAATAACTCGATTACTTATATCTACAAATGGTGTGATGTTAGCAAGCCATGTCGCAGAAACAAAGTAACTACGAACTGTTATGCTAGACGCTGCAGGTTCTTAAATGCCTTCTATTTCTGTCTGTTTCTTTAATCTTACCTTCAGCGTCTTTCCTCACAGTTCGTAGGTACTTTGTTTCTGTGACATGGCTCGCTAATATCACACCATTTGTAGAGATAAGTAATTAAGTTATTTATTTAAAAAAATATTTTTTTAATTAATTCCAAACGTAGAGCCAAGCCCGCTAAGCGGCGGAGCCGCGTGCGCAAGTATAAGACACGAGCCGAAGGTGAGGTCGTTACTTGTATATCATATCACGGCTACTGATCAGGCGAGGAGTGGTCTTAAATACGAGCAAACTGAGGAAAGAGAAGTCCATGGATGACTCGTTCTTTCACTTCTTAAATTTCACTCTCCCATTTGGACCAAATTGCCCAATTGAGTACGGTGAGCCCAGAGGTTGAATTGGCCGCGGGCGAACAGGAACTCTGTGTTGAGTTCACGGTTCCAGTAGTGAATTCAAATCTCTCCGTGGTAGAAGCTGATCCCTTCATCCTAATGGTAAAGGATGGGAACCAGACTTGTGACTTACTTTATCCTGGACCCAAGAATGCCCTGATATCTGGTCGAGGACTGTGTTCATGCTTTGGATATGGAGAAAGATTCCAGAGGCCGAATCCACTTTCCAAGGTCACAGAGTTGCCAGAAGCTCAAATATTTGAAAAATGAGAAGGAATGGTTCGCTTTATCTACCTGTCAACCGATCCAGGAGGGAAGTGAGAGGAAGTGCATACAAATAACGCCATACCATAAAAAGCTGCACCTCTACTGTCCAGGATTGACACTTTAAGTCGGACAGACACGAGTGGTTAAATGCCCCCACATGGTGTTTACTTTGCTATTAAGTGCAACTTTCTCCTTGAACAATGTTACTTATCAAGGTAGTACTATGGATCTAGTATACTACGAAATGGAGGACCCTCTCATGGTTGAGAAGCTGAACTGGCACCTGATTCCGCTCCTCGACTGGGACAACCTGAGCAAGACGTTTCCTGTATTCAAGCCTTTGGACTTGGACCAGTGGACTCGAAATCATAGAGGTTATGATTTCTAAATTTTGATCGCAATAGTGTGCTTTAGATTTGGGATCGTCTCTTTCTTCACAGTAAGGACTGGGATCTCCTAGGCATTGACCAAAATCCGTGGACAGCCTACGAGAGGATCTGTTTCAAAATCCAACAAGACCAAGAGCGGAGTTGAGCTCCACCCAATGAACAAGCCAGAGGAAAGCTCGTCGGATGAAGAAATTAATGGTTGATATTGATCATATTCAGATTTCATTATGATTTTCTTGTTATTATTCCCGTAAGATGTAAATAACTTTATTGGTATATGGTTTAAATTTGTTTTTTTTTTGTATGAACACAATGAACACTGTAACGTTAAATTGCGTTGTAGCTTGGTTATTTACGTATTTTACGTTATATGACCAAAGTGGTATTATGCTAACGTAATCTAAACGTAAAATCATACCCCAGTACGTACTTTGAGGTTAAGTCTGATCTAAACTTTCATTTGCGTATTTTTATGTTCGACGTACGTTTTACGTTTACGTAATCGGTCAATTATTGATTATTTTAATTTCAAAACTGGTGCTTGATAATATATATGCAGTTATTACCCCTACTTGTGTTAATACAGGACATTAATATTCAAATTTGCCAATTCAAATAACGATACTTGACTACACTCGCATCTTAGAATATATGGAAATATTGGGTTATGATATGATCAATTATAGGCGCCTCCAGTATATGATTCCATTTTCTAAGCCTCAATTTCGAAGACAATATAAATACTAATCGCAGTCATTATTGACAGTGTTTTTCATAATTGTAATTTTTCCTTCAAGGCTATTTTTGGTTTCTCTCAGAAGAGATATCAAAAATAGACCACCTAATGCTGTGGTACAGTGGAAGGAATTCCTTAGTTATAGCAATATATTTTTCTTGGTGTTGCTAATGCATAGTGTGGAGTGCCGGACTCGAAACTGGTTCTAAGGAAAGCGTACAACACACCAGTACTAAAATGAACTTTTTAACACTTGGAATTGAATGCAGGTGGTGGGTGGCGTGTCTGGTCTTGTAATATAATATATATAATATATCTATGTGTATTGCACATTTGGTTGTTGCATATTGCACCCTATGACGTGAAATCTTGAGTACGAGCCTGACCATGGCAGACATTAATAAAAGAGTCCTTCATAGAAAGGTTTCTCTGTTGAAGGGACATGGGACTCTTATACTAACAGTCCCTTTCAGCTATTATACCATATACTCATAGTTATTAGAAGTGAGGTAGTGAGGGGACTTGGGCGGGAGTATAGAACGCTAATAAAGTTACAAAGAACTGTGAAGAAGGCCAAGTCCACAGACGCGGATTCATGAACTTCAACGGGAGCAAGCAAGAACATCGTCGGTAAACAGGAATCCGACCCCTTTGCTGAGCAAGTCGTATTATACTTCCCATTGTCTTGTACCCAATTAACATCATTAACTGTGTTGCTTCACATCAGAACTTCTGTGGTAAGACTAATTATAATATCTGTATATTACAGAGTCGTACAGTTCAAGTATCTAATTCAGTCTTTTATGTAGCAAACAATAGCAATTCATTTTTGTTCTCAAATCGAATGCCGTTGTTATTTTTGGGCAAATATATGGTGCGAGCAGAGCTTAACAGGAAATTAAGCTTATAGTGTCCTTAAATTCGTCGTTTTAGTTAGCGTACCAGTTTAGATTGAAAATAATAATGGCATATTGTTTACTTACAATTGTGGGAGAGCTGCCCAGCTCAGCGGGCACCTCTCTCTCTCCTGCCCTCTCTCTCTCTCCTCTCACTCCAACTCCCAGTTCACTGAGTCCGCGACAGGTGGCGTCCGAAGATCAGACGCAACGTGTCCGGCCCACGCTCTCCTCACTCTCGACTCGGAGCTTCTAGTTGTAGGACGTGCCTTCAGCACGTCCCCAGTCCTTCATCTTTGGAGCCTCTCCTTTCTCGTCTTTCCTCTGATATGTCCTCTTTTTCTGTGACCGTGACCTGCGAATGTGACGTCGAGCAGCCCGCGGAACCTTTCCTAACCAACCAAGCCCGTATTTAGAACTGGATTTCAGGGGGGGGGGCGGGCTAGAAAATTGAATATTTAGAGTCCGCCGGAGCCGGAGACATTTTTTCCAAAAATACATCTCAAAAGTGTCGTTTTTGACCGATTTTTGGTCCAATAGACGAAAAATACACGCACGAGAAGCTAATATTGCGCCGCAGGAGAAAATTTTCGCTCATTTAGGGGCTAAAATCTATTTCTTCGAACATTTCGGGGGGGGGGGGGGCTAGAGCCCTATTGGCCCATGCCTAAATACGGCCTTGTAACCAACCAACACCACAAGACGCGGGGATCGAGACGCTGCCGCATCTGGAGAGCCTAGGCTAGGCTCAGGTTCTTCATATATTTCATATTTACACTTATACATATTATACACAAAAGTACATTCAAACATTTATACATTATCATACACATTATTACACATACATTTTATACATTATTATTTGGTCTGTGGTCGGTGCATATACGGTATATTTTTTTTCCCCAAAATTCAGCCCCTTCAAATTAATATTATTATAGATAATTATTTTCCATCCCATAAATTAAAATTATACCCCTAATTTCGATTCTACGAATCATTCAAACTAAAACTAATTCCGAAAACAATATACATACATATACATATATATATATATATATATATATGCATGGCCGGCCGGCATCAGGCATGCATTGGCCTCCCGCATGCAACGCGACCACACACCCGTCCCAATATTGCACAAACCCCTGACCACCCGTCACCCCACGCATACACCCCTGACCAACCGTCACACACTCACATAGTCGGATATTCATCATATTATTAAAAACTAAATATATTAAAAACAACTTTACAACTAAAAATCCGAACAATACCTTCAAATATATTCACAAAAAACAAACTTTTTTTTTAAAACAAAGTGAACCGGCCCAAACTCATGCCGATTTTTCCAAAACTTCCAAATACTTCAAATTAAATTAATTCTCCGCTTTTGAAATTTTTTTTCTTTACAAAACACTTAGCCTACGCCTTTCATAATCAAACTTACACAGCTAACACTCCAGCAGCACCGCGGTGACACGGAACCGTATCCCCGGAGCCGCAACTATCGCTATACCCCCATTCAGCGATAGCATACAGCAAAGCACAAACACCTCATCCATCTACTAACATACATACTGCAAAACAAACAGCTATATTTATTGCTAACAGCAGAACTCGCTTGCATTTCGCAAACAAACCAATTCTGCCCGCCGCATATACAGCTATATAGAAATTTATTTTATCATTCGATTCGTAACCTACAAAGCTTCCAAGCTAACTTGCAATTTGTTGTTACGCAAGGCCTGCATTAACAATAGGTCGAAGAAATCAAACTTTGCAATTTTCAGAAATTTTCGTTTTGCGTGTATCTATGCTGAAGCCTCACACGCGCGTGAAGCCCGTGAAGTCCCCAGTCACAGTCTACAATCATTGATCATATTCTCGAAATTCAATATTCCCCGAGTCACATCAAATTACTATTACTACTAGTGTGATGAAAGGAATGAGCCACCGCTACCACGCTTTCAAATTCTTGTGCAAATTGTTGTTCCAGAATTATGCACATACAGTGCAGAGTACATCAATAATACATTTTTACTCATGCGCATAGCATAAGCTATTGGACATATTTGTGACCGACGAGGGATCATTCGAGGACTCATGCACTATATTATTGTAAATGAGTAACTAAATATTATGTGTATGAGTGATTCCTCCACCACCATCCGTTCCCCAACCAATCTCAACAGAAGCCTCTTCTATTGTACTACATATATATACATGACTCGATGTATGTATAATGGATGTACTCTGCACTGTATGTGCACAAGAATTTGAAAGCGTGGTAGCGGTGGCTCATTCCTTTCAACGCTAGTGTGGTCAACTACATCATATGCTATAATCCGATATATGAGCTTTATTTTTGATCTTGTTCGGCGTTTTACTTTAGTAGCTTTTCTAGGTGAACCGGTACTCGATCATTTTGGTTATTTTGACATTTTTATTGGCTTCCTTGTCGCTACGCTAACAATTCAACTAACCTGCTTCCCTAACATGTTTTCCTTCATATTCGGGAAATCCAAGGTAGCGCCAACAAACGACATTGCACTAAAAGACCTGAATGCAGCCAGTAGTCCAGAATACGAGACAGTCCCAATAAACGAAATACCAGAGAAGCCGAAAAAACACACAAAAGACGATTTAGAAACGGCGCGCCAGACAAAAGACAAAATCAGACAATAGAGTCAAAAATTAAAACCAACCAACCAGGACCGATATTCCCCACCCATTATTCAAAAATCATCCGGCATCAGAAACCAACCCCTTATTCCAAATTCACCCGTTATTGTCGATATTCCGCCTGCGAACCCACCTACTAATACGCAGCCCCCGGTCAATATCCCAATTAGTCCACCACCAATTCCAAATGACCCCCCTATAGCTGAGCAACACTTGCGCACTCCCAATGGTAACGAACATTCTAACTACCCTCCTCACGCAAATCAACCGCGTCAATCCAGCACAAATCCATTCCTACCTCCAGGGACCGGATATGTCGCTCCTCCCCCGCACAATAGTACCTTTAACCCACCACCATTCTCTGCCCACTATCCGCCATTCTTCCACTCTGGCTTCATGCAAAGAACCCCCTGGTATCAAGTAGAGAGAACAGAGAACAGAGAACACTCCGTAAATTCGATGGTAATAGCAACCCAGAATAATTTTTAAAACGATACTATGGAGACCTAGTAACAAACGGCTATGATGCAAAAACCGCTATAGAACAATTGGACCGTGCATTGGAAGGTGACGCTAGGTCATGGTGGAAAGCACTCTCGGCAAAAATTCTGCGACGCCTTGAACATCCAGGTAGCGATTCAGATATGCTCTTTGATTTTGTCAGTACGCAATTAATCTATTTCTTCAATCCCGAAAACCGAAAAAGCGCGAACCGGCAGAAAAGTCGAGACTGCGTGTACAAAAAAGGTGACGAACCCCAAAAATATGTTAGTACGAAATTAGAGCATCTCAATAACGTTGACCAGAACATGAGTGATCACGATATAGTGCAAAAACTCGTGGCTGGATTACCGACTGATTGGCAACCCTACTTCCACGTACACAAGCTCGCGGACTACGGCGAATTTCTAAAATCCCTGAACAACCTAGCAGAACATCACGCTAAGTCAACCCAGAAATCCCCGAAAACCGCCAGCTTAAATACGCTGAACCCAAATGCGCCTCCCCCTGTTGTAAAAATCGACCCAGACGATCTAACACCCAAGATACAAGCACTTGAGGTCAAACTCCAGCGCGTAATACAACAAGCGAATTTCAAGCATAATCCCCCAAGCGCAGGTTACCAGTCAGGTCAATACAATCCCTCCTACCAACACTAACAACACATTTCTAATCACTCTGGTTTCCAAAACTACCGAAATCCCAACAATTCTGGCGACCAAAATTACCAACGTCCTCGAAATTTCGGCTACCAACAAAATCGTTTCAATTACAATCCCAACACGCAGAACCAAGCCCCTTACGATCCTGCTAACGAACCTTACTGCACCTATTGTTTCGCGACAGATCACTTAATTAAAGATTTCCCTGACCAATAATGCATCCGATTACTATAAGAACAATCGACATCGCAATTCGAACAAATTTAATTCCAACAGACCAATAGATCCTCGGCGGAATACCCAACAACAACCCCAAAATCAGGCTCCCACCCAACAACAACAACCGATACCTCAGGTTATCTATGCCCCAGTACCTAATTATATACCCCAGTTTCAAATACAGTCTGCGCCTAACACTATCCCTACTAATATTTCACACAATAACGCTACCCAAAATTCAGCTCAGCCTCCGGAAAACTAATTAGCCTGACGTTGCGGGACTGTCAGGTTGACTCAACACTTTCCACACATAGATCCACAGTAGCCATTGTCCAGATTCCACAACCCAACCGCAGTCAGATTCTTTCCTCACACTTAATCTCCGATGACATTTTGTATAGTACTAGCTTTCGTCAATTTCGTTCATTAGGTGTCGGTACCACTACTTTTTCAGACGCGCAGACTCAGACTGTTGTCTAGCCTTTTGCCGCTGATAGCTTCGTGAGTCCAACCGTTGAACCAGTAGTAAGTCTATTCTGGAAATCAGTCCAGAACCAAAGCAATCAATGTCGATTCTGGAAATCAATTCAGAATCAAATCAACCAATCCATTCAGAATCAATCCAGGCAATCAAAGCCCTGGAACTCAATGAATCAATCCAGGCCTACTCTTGTCTGGAATCTCCAGAATCAATCCTGGAATCAAATCTGGATAACCCAGACTCAATAGTTAAGTATTGTTCAGTTCTGGAGAACTCAGAATCAGTAGTTAAGTCTTGTTTAGCTCTGGCTAATCCAGACCCATTAGTTAAGTCATTCACATTCGATCAATTAAACCCAGAAGCCTTCGATTTTTGGCATCCCACTCCCTCAATCCTAGACCCTTGTGATGATTCAGACCCACATTACATTTACGACCCTGATAGAGCTTACCGTGTTTCCACACAAAACAAAAGTTGAAGCGTTACTAGCAATCCAACATGTATCTCCCTCGACTTCTCCTTGGGAATCCCCAGTAATCCTCGTTGTCCAAAAAGACAAAGTCCGTTTTTTTGTAGACTACCGTAAAGTTAATGCTGTCACTAAGAAGGACAGTTACCCTCTACCAAGAATCGACGACAATTTAGATCACCTTTCTGGCGCGAAATTCTTTTCCTGGATGGATTGCGATTGCCGCTTTCAATCAAGTACCCATAGAGCCAAGTCATAGAGAGATTACAGCATTCATTACCCCCGATGGCATCTACGAATACAACACCATGCCCTACCGATTTTGTAATAGCCCCAGTACCTTTCAACGATTAATTGATAACGTTCTCGGCCCCTTAAAATGGTCAATCGCCCTTGTTTACTTAAATGACACTGTCGTTTTTTTTCAAAAAGTTTCGAAGAACACATAGAACACCTCGCGCTTGTCTTTGAAGCCTTCCGAAAGTCACACCTAACTCTGAAGCGCACAAAGTGTACCTCCGCCGATCACGAACTTGAATTTCTCGGTCATGTCTTTTCCGCCGTGTAAACCCAAAGAAAGTCGAAGCAGTACAGAAACAGAGAACCCCGACAAAGCTTAAAGACGTCCAATCATTTGTTTCATTTT
>JAQFZY010001822.1:0-13839 GCA_034696285.1 Hypogastrura burkilli | reverse complement strand
TTTTTGCGTCCGTGAAGGTCCTCCGATTAAATCAATGTTGTAATAAAATTAATTCATGAAAATTATCACGGAGGCCCCGAGACGGGACGCAAAAATTAGGCCTGGATTGTTTGTTTCGTGTTTTTAGCTTTCCAGTGCACTTTCAAGTTCAGGGTAGTCTGCTTTTTCTAAATGCATTTTTTATTACCTTCTGTTCCGCTTCTAAGCGACGGGATTTGAGCTCTTCATGAAGTGCGTTACGCTGAGAAACCGTTTTCTTCCGAATGACCTTTCGTGCCCGCTCACACTTGACCAGATCCGAATTATGTCGCTTCGGGTTGTCAACAGTAATTGGAAACTTTCTAATAGTTTGAAATACTCCTGACTTTGGACTAAACGGCACAGCAAATTGGAAGTTGAACTGCTCAGAAGGCTCTGTAGTAGATGATCCTGGTCCGTTCGTATTCGTAACCTAATATGTCATACAAAGAAGCAACACGTTGGGTAGGTTTTACAACAATGTTTATGTCAAGTTTTCAAGTCTTTCTGCTAGCTCCTGGCATAGTAATTAGTATACCTACTCTAACTTACTGGAAGAAGTCCGGACTCATCTCGGCCTCGGGCCAAGATGTCAGACGCCGAACTTGCCGTTACGTTGGACTTTTTCGTATTCGACGCCCTGCTAAAGAAGTTCTTGGCGTCATTACCATTCTGGCCAATTGGCATGGTGAGTGGGACAACACAACGATAGATCCGGCCCGGTGATAAAGTTTCGTTCACTTTACGGTCGATTACTTTAGCATTCGGAAAGTTGCAAGGCGCTGCCATTTTTGCGTAAAGCTGTGCAGTGATTTGCTAAGGTATACCGTCGTAACTGCAAGGACAAGAAAAGCGTTTCTTGAGTTAGTTCGAAGCGCACACACAAAGAACTCAGAGTTCAGCAACAGGATGGTTTTACAGACCTTTTGTCTTTAGAAAGCCACTACTGTCGTCGAATAGATCCAAATATGGAATGATACTTCAGACGTTCAGACTTCAGACACTACTCGCTACTCGCTACACGACAGCACTCAGAATGAAGACATTCAGTTGAACTCAAAATTTGGCGGGCCGCTCTTCGGAAGAGGGACGTTAGCATGTTATAGGGTGAACCCGTTCGCCCCTTCATTCTTCCCACTTGAGCAATGATTGGATCTGGGGGCAGAGTTATCAACCCCTTAGCCCCGCCCCCGCCCTCCTCTCGTTTCTCTCTCGAACAAACTTGTTTAAACATGTTGGGTCCGTTCTGTACAGCGTTCTGTCCTGTTGAAACAAGTACTGGTCTCAATCCAGCCTAAGCAGAAATTGTGAATCTAACAAAAAATGGGTGAATCCCTGAACCATACGAATAGCATTACCTAATTTTTTTTTTATGTTTCGCTACCAGCAGCGTGAGGAAAGGCAAGGCGAGATAAGCCTGCTATATGATCAATTATCATGGATATACTGTTGTGAGACTCCGAATTTCTGCTTAGGCTCGGTTGAGATAGGCAGTACAGTACATCAGAAGTAGGCATAGGACACAGGACGCAGTTACTGTTCGTAGTTCGTATTCAATAAATTCCATGCCGTACTGGTAATGTCAGAAGTAGTACATATCTTTCTATTTTTACGGAAATTCAACTCGATAAAGGTTTTATTTGCGGGGTCGGAATTAAAAAGAAAATACAACCGAATTATGCTCAATCATTCATTCTCAACCCTGACCCTGTGAACTGTTGAGGTTAAAGTTCAAGCTTACGGGACTGAGCATTTGTTATGCGTGATGCATTATGCGTGTAAGGTTAAAGGCTTAGCTCGAAAGATCAGGGTGTGCGTCATACATCTGAAACATGTCTACGTCATTCAGAAGTAAGTAGTATGTCTTGTCTTGAAGACTTCTCGTCATTGTAATGGGTCGGACAATAGAAACGATCAACCGTAAACCGTAATGGATGTTAAGAAATACCTACATACATAAAAACAGGAACATTTTTGAGTCGATCGAAACCTTGGCAACTCCATAAAGCCACAAGCCGTATCCAAGTTTTACTAACTATGCATAATGTAGTCTCAAACTGAGACTTCCAATTAATATATAGGTTTAATCTGGCGGCATAATCCCAACCCGTACATGACCGAAATTCAATTTATCAGTCTCAAAACTGCTTATTATTCAAACAGAAGCTTATTAGTAGCAATTATTAGATTCGTTACTTATCCATGTAATCAAGCCATCAATTTTCCAGGACGAACGCCAAAACGTCATCCTCGTGGATTCCATGTATACATACATTGATTAGGTACAATGGAAATGGAGGCATGTATGTGGTATGCATATACTCAATCTCAAGAAAAGTACCTTTATTTAATATTTTTAGTGAATAAAGTTTGCGGTTAACCAGCACTATTTATAAATGGATACCGATTGTATTGCGGTATTGTATATATCATGTCCAGCTCCTCAAAACAGATTGTTCTAATTAAAATGTGAATAGAGGTTGATAGGATTGTGGCCAATTGAACCACCTGCTGTTCGTTGGAGTTCAGTTCCAATACGGGTTTATAACTTTAAGTAACTTACAGTGGAAGTATTCCTTTGGAAATTACAGAAGCCATTAACAAGTTTCGTTTTTCAGGAGTCGAATCCTTCCCACTCTAGAATTTTACATGTAGATTATTTGCACGTAGACGGTGAGTCCTTACGGAATATCTTGAGTCATCAGCATAGTCTTTCTATTTTCTTCGGAGTTCAACATTTACATATATATTGTATTTGCTGACACAATTTCAGATTCAAAGACAAATATTGCTTCCAAAAAAGCAGTTGTTCCTTCCAACCAATAAAGAGAAGATTATGCGACTTTTAATATTTTTAATTGTGACTATGCTCACCATCTGGGCGGCGGTCGGGTTCCCTTTGAAGAGCAGGAGTCCTGATACCGAATTTATACCCCCAACAGAACTCTGGGCCTGGTCATTTAGAGACTGAAGACATGTGCAACGTGCAACACAATTTTTGCACTCTCAAGGAAAATTATGAATCATTTTGCCACACAACTCCGATTCCCAGACGATTAATTTAAGGTGCTGACATTGACTAATCTCGAATCTACGACTAGTAGTAATATTTTACCTGAAAATACAAACTTCAACTCCCAAATTCTGTTAACTGTAAACTGTATTTTTATTTTGTGGCAAGGCCTATTACTATAACACTATAAAGCTATTACTGAAGGTGTACATATTATTTTAGATACCTAATGTTAGATTTGAACTCGGACTTTACACTTTACCACTAATTTATTCCTGATCAGTCTTTGCCTCTACCGACCTAGGCTTTAATATTTCGTCTGCTCCGTGTGTCAATCATTAGGAAGGCTGCGTTGATATTGGAAATTGGCGTTAGTCTCGGCCGGCATTATGGATGCATCAATGACCCTCAGGGCTAAAACCAGGCGCACTCTGTCCATAAAATTCCGATAAATTAAATACAAATTCCATGAAGAACAGTTTATCTACCCTACCAAATAAATAGTACATAATACCTACCTTTTAGTTTGGAGTCGACAACAGAGTCACTAGAGCCAGAGCCACTCCGCAAGTTTCATCCATTCAATTCAATCTAGGACTCAGTATCGCGGGACCTTGTATCACTGGAAAAGTATCGCATGGCCAATGAATCGCGGGACAAAGTATCGAATGGAGAAATTATCGCAGGACAAGTATCGCAAGTTTTGTGGGAAGTTGTTGTACTTGGATTTTATATTACATATACATATAGCGGTGGAGTTGGTGTCGAGTTAGGTGTATCTAATTACTTTTACGAATTACATAAATACTTGTGAATTATTGTGATATCTGCGCGCTGCGGTCCTGTTGTTTCTGCGGCATTTTGAGTTAAACATTGCGCCTAGTAGACACAGTCATTGTTGCCAGGTTTGTCGTGGACGGTGTTTCCACCTTTTAGGTCAAGTAAGCGGCTGTTGACCTTGGAAGAACATGTTCTATCCACCCGAACAAGGGTCCAAGTTAGGTACTAACATTTCAAATAATGAAATAAAAGAAGTCGACCAATTTCTAACATGTTGTACAGCTCGTCTTAAATCGTAGAATAAAAGCGAAGAATTTAATTCAAACCATTTCCTGAATTCCTTTACGAATTATGAACATTATCTTGGCTAACAGCCCTGCAACTTAACAATGTGTATGTTCAGCGCACTACAGATTAAGCAAAGATATTGTAGAACTTTGTTGCTGCACCTAGTACTTCCACGGGCAGCGGAAGCGGTTCTGCAGGCCAAGCCTTCAGTATCTCATCAGCCCCCTTCTCAGCAATCATGAGGACAGGGGCGTTGAGGTTAGCATTTGGAACGGCTGGCATTATGGATGCATCAATGACCCTGAGCCCTGAAACTCCTCGCACCCTGCAATGTCAATGGCAAACAGAAATTGATTTAGAAAAGTTCCTTACTGTACCCTAAGCATGACACCTTGACACAGTTCCCAATGATTACCTTAGTTTTGAGTCCACAACAGAGTCACTGTCGTCCGGGCCCATGCCGCACGTCCCGCCCATATGAATGTACCCCGAAGCCTGTTGCACAAGCACACATCTCCAATAGGCCTCGGATCGAAACTCGTGCTCAACACAGGCAGGGTCTGGACCCGCACCATACGTCGTGTTCAAACTCTGGAAGGCCTTAGTTTCCTCAGCGATTCGGAACACAAAGTTGATTCCTAGTAGATAAATGTAGCAGAATTGTGAAAATTTTCATCTTTTTTTGTGTTTATTTCGTGCCAGACCAATTATAAGTGTAAAAATAAAAATCAAAGTCGTTAATGAAGTAGAAAAGGGTGGGCTTGAGTAAGTATACAGATGTAAAAGCCTTGGACGCTAAATTCGCCAGAACAAATTACATTTAATTTGGTTAGGTTAAATTTTCGCTACGAAAAATCTATTTATCCTCTTGAGATGATATGGGTTAAATTTACCGGTATGAAAACTTCATAGAAGCAAGCCCTTACCCTCCAGCATGTCCTCCACATCATCAGCATTCGTGAGCAGTGCATAGTCAATGAGTGCCAGCTGGACGTCATCACGAACTCCAGCCTTGTACAGTGTTGAGTTGAGACTCACATAGCCCCGACTCTGAGGGCGGCCAAGGACAAGATAGAAATTGATGACTTGCGGGTCGTCCGTTGTCATGATCTGCGGAGCAATTTCAATCCAAATATTTGGCCAGCCCTGGGCTGCTCTTGATGAAACGATGAAGCACTGGGGCCCTTCCAGCAGGAGCGTGAAGATCCCTTCTCCACGGCGAAACTCCTCAATGAGCTTCTCCGTGTCATCGGCGTGAATTCTAGGGAAGAGCGTCGTGTCGTTCACGTAGAATGGGGAAATGCTCAGAGATGGATGCTCGTTGAGGCCCTGACCAACGGATTCGAGAGGAACCTTTACAGGAATCTGAAAACATAGTATACTTTTCTTGTAGCGGCCAATGATGTTTGGAAGTAGTATTTTGTGGTAAAATATGTTTTTTTTTAAACGTAATCGAAATTGAAAATATTAGACTTTAAAAATCCAAACCTGTAGCAGATTACCAAGGTCACGCGTTCAAATTCATTGATTATTATTATTACCTCAGCCTGATTTAAGACGTCTACCGGTCCGATCCCAGACTTCATTAGAAGCAATGGAGACGAGAATGCTCCGGCACTCAAAACGATTTCCTTGGTTGCATACGCAATTTGTGGGAATCCATGCCGAGTGTATGCAACTCCGTAGGCTCGCTTGGTCTCATCCAACAGAACCTACAGCATGAATCAAAATGCATAAGCAGATGGAATATTTACATTTATTGACGATTTTACACATTTTCTTTTGTTGAAGCAGTAGGCGGAGAACAGCTGTGAATCTTTCCTTAGCTCCGCGCCGATACCGATAGGCCCAACTTACTTCAGAAACATTAGCGTATCTAACTACGGTCAGCGTCTCACGAGAGTTTTCCAATGGCTTGATGTACTCCGAATAGGAACTTGATCTCTGTCCTTCTCTTGTGGCTCTATTCAATGGAGTGAAGCCTGAATTGAAGATAAGAAGCCATATTTAGAACTTAAGTTCATTTCCTCAGTTTCGGTTGGTTCGGTCAGTAACGCCGTTAATAAAGACGACAAAGTATATATATGGCCGGATACAGAAAATAATATGTTAAATCAGCTCAATTAAGATTAGATATATTAGTCATATTAAACCGTATTACTACATAGTATGTAATATGCTGGTTATAAGGTAATTAGGTTACATTATAGTTCATTCGTTATAACAAGTTAGATTAGGCAAAGTTTGGACTACAAAAAAAGTTGTTCTGCTGCACAACTTGTGAACACCTGTTCCACATCCATTTTGTTTTACTTCGAAAAATGCAAACTTTACATACCTACTTATTAAGGTGCCACATGCAATCGGATAAATTGGAAATCCGATCCGAAAATTGTCGGAAGGGCTTTCGAATTATCCAATCCGATCCGAAGGTATATCGGATAGTCCCCTAACCGTATACGATCCTATTGGATCGGATAATGTCATTATCCTTATCCGAAAAATCAGAATCGGATCGGATATGCAGATTATCCGATCCGATTCGAAAATTCTCCTATTAATTATATAATAAATACCTTATTTAGCGCAGGAAACTTACTTTCAACCTGGAATCCGTTTGGGTCTTCAGTTGGGTAGCCAAGCTCCTTCCCGGCCGCAAACCATAATGGTAAAATTGGGACCACGTTAGTTTCAACAGTAATTGGACCGTCAGTCCCGTAATATCCTAGAAATTTTAGGCAAATAATGTGAATGCTGCTTAGCTTAAATGTAATATTGCTACATGTTATATGCTCAAGCATACTATGTAATATATTATTACTTATTACCTTCACTATTGTTTCCGTATCTCTCCCCAACGAAATTCTCATACTTTGTAAAGAAGTTTACAACGTTTTCGTAGGCCCAGCTGCTGTCCCCGGTAACGTCGGCCCAGTTATCGAAATCTCGTGGACTGCCGCGATTATGAACCAAGTCATTATGAGACCCTGACCCGCCCAGCATCTTCCCAGTGTGAGTATTGACAATCTAAAACAAAGTGACGTTAAAGATGTTATTTTTCAATAGTATTAACTCTACCGCAATTTAGAAAATTTACCCCTCCATTATTCTGGGCCACTTCTTGTGGGACCGACTGGAAGAAGTAGTTAATGTTTGGAGCATAAGCAACCCTAGTAGCAAAATAGGGCGTAGTAGCCCCCGGCGGTGGTGTTCCACCCGCTTCAAGGAGCAGCACGTTGAACCGTTCAGACAGCCGGGCAGCAACGACGCATCCCGCAGACCCTCCGCCAACTATTACCAGTGATGGCGAGGTCAAATACTAACTAACATAATCAACTTCAAAAATACTAACTTCTTGGTGAAGAAAAAATACTGATTGTCCTCAATAAAATATTTCAGTGACTATAGGCACATCTAAAAATGTAAAAACTAACCCCCCGGAAATCCGAACCCGAGCCTTACCACTTACCAACTATGAAGTCATAGGATTGTATTCTGGGTAAATTGGAGTCATTCTCCAATTCTTGCAAAGTCTTGGCCAAATCTTCTCTCACATATTGCTCGGAATAGAGCTGAATTAGGAGGGGGATTGATTGAAGCAAAAACTCGACAACTCGCATTTTGACAAAATCAAATCAAACTCCGAATTTACTACAAGCAATACAATATTTACTGTCGGCAATTTGAAGAAAAAAAACAAGACACGAGACAGGACACAGGCCAGTGATGCAGTTTATGAACTTGGTACCTGCTGGAACAGCCAGCGTTATATCTTCTAATTGTACTAATATATGGGTAGCATAATAATTGGGCTGCCTTTTATTTTAACAAGTGGCTGTGTTGCATAATATGTTTACCACTGTTTCAGCACAATATGATTTAAGAGAAATCCGAGATTAGATTATATATTTATGTCGAAAACGTACTTGTACGGCATTATTGGTGCACACAATGGGTACACTATTACAGGCAGACATTAATGATTTATGGAGTTTGAGTATATAGTCTTATCTAACTATTATAAAATTACAGCCGATTTTGCACCATCCGGAACCTAAAGGCCGCACTTCTCAACGTAGGCTCACTAAAATCGTCCCACAAAAAGTTATGACCAATACAAAGACCAAGTGTGAATATGGGATTTTTAGGGTCAAGGGGTCACCCCTTAAAAAATAAAAAACATGGCTCCTAGCAACGGATTTTTGTCACTTTTGTTGACATTCTCCAAAAATGCTTTAGGAAATTGTTTGCACTTTTCCTTCCTCCATGGTCCATCGCAACCCACCAGAATATACAAATCCAAGCAGCAGGAACTTAGGGATCTTAGCTTAGGGATTAGCTGAGCTTTCCTTCAAGTGATTACTCCCTCGAGTGAGCACTTTTAAACGTTCAATACCTAACCCTCTTAAATAATAATAACATAATTTGTCCAGCGAAGCACAACAAATTGACAGGCTTAGACGGTTGTAGTGTCTGCAGTAGTGGTGTGTGTTGAACAGACACCACTACTACCAGTAACCGATCAAACACTTCCTGTTCACATCAAATGAGCGTATAAGATGAAGATCCAGTAGAATAAGGATCACGAAGAATCTCCAAAAAATTAAATTACTACTGTTTACTAATTTCAAATTATATGTACATGTTTTCAGGGATAATTTTTCATCTTATTTCGCCTCTAATCATCTTCCATTACATGTAATGCTAGCATGAGTTAATACGTGCTAATATTAAATCTGGTATTTGTACTAATTCGTTCCAAGCGTAGAGCCAACCGCGCTAAGCGGCGGAGCCGCGTGCGCAAGTATAAGACACGAGCCGAAGGCGAGGTCGTTACTTGTATTGTATAGATGGATGTTTGTTCAGACGCTGGCTAACGGATTCCAAGGCTACTTTCACAGGAATCTGAAATTACGGCGAAATTATGTACGTTACTTTCAAGAGTATTAGCCAATCCTTCCGAAGCATTTAACTGCTGATCATCAACCCGGCAGGCTTTTTAACCGATTAACAATTCTTGCTTCCTCCAGGATGTCAACAGGTCAATTCCAGATATAATCAGCAAAAATGCGGAAGAAAACGGTCCGGGACCCAGAATAACTTCTTTCGAAACAATCACCTTGTGGAAAACCATGTCGAGCGTTGACGCTGTAGGCTCGGGTATTCGTATCCAAGACGATGTGTATGAGTTAAAGTTAAGATGATAAAGTTATCATGAACTTAAGCTTGCCAGATGTATACATACATATGTTCGAATACCCTGTAGTGCGGTAATGACTAGGAATGTTCACCCGAATAGGGAAAACGCTCTTCCGACTCGTTTGCATACCGTATAACGATGAGTGTCTCACGTCTCACGGGACTATTCACAGGGTTTAATGCATTCCCAATACGAGCTTGATCGTCGTCCGCTGGCCATTGCCTTTTCATTGAACGAAAACCGGCAGATTAAGCATCAATCCTCCTGACAACCTGGAAGCCTCAAGAGGTACTTTATTTCTTCGAGCATAATATTTCCTTACCTTCAATTATTCAATCGGAGTCTTTTTGAATCTTCGGTCGGCCTACCTACCTTAGGCCTACCTTCACTTAGTGTTCCCGAATTTGGGTCCAAGGAACTTACTAAGTCTACTTTGCACAGTACTTGCGGACATTAGCGTAGCTGCAGTCCTCAGCTACGTCACATGGACTCCCATGAACCATGTAATTATGTGTCCCGGATCCACCGAGCATCTTCCCAGTGTGTGTTGAGATTGTCAGCAGATGGAATACGTTTTACTGTTTCCTGTATCTTTGAATCTTGCATCTCAGATCCAGGCCGTATCTTTTACCCTCTCATTTTTTAGACCCACTAGATGGGGAACGGATACGTTTTTAACTAAGAAGCTAATTCCAAGACAATTTTATTTTTAAAAGATGGCTATTTTAAAATATATCTTCCATTCCCAGGCTCGTTTGGAATGATAATTCAACGCCTAAAAGGTTTCAAAGCCAAAGCCGAAGTCATGTACTCAACCTTGTACTACAAACTACAACAGGTGGATGGTTATGGTTAGTGAGAGCTTATGCACGAAGCCTATCGGATTTGTTTCACTGCGGCTACGGGATCTACCTACAACTCTTGGCGAGAGCGAGAACAAGGCTCGAACTTCCTAACAATTTAAATCTTGAACTAAAAGAACTCGACCAATCTCTAACAAATGGTAAGCTCGTCTTAAATCGTAGAATAAAAGTTGAGAGTTTAAATTCCAACCATTTCTTTAATTCCTTTACGAATTATGAACATTATTTTGGCCATCAGCCCTACAACTCGACAATGTGTATGTCCAGCGCAGCAGTACGGATTAAGAAAAGATATTCTAGAACTCTGTTGCTGCATCTTGTACTTCCACGGGCAGTGGCAGCGGTTCTGCAGGCCAAGCCTTCAGTATCTCATCAGCCCCCTTCTCAGCAATCATGAGGACAGGGGCATTGAGGTTAGCATTGGGAACGACTGGCATTATGGATGCATCAATGACTCTCAGGCCTGAAACTCCGCGCACTCTGAAATGCCAATGGAAAACAGAATTAGGTTTAGAAAAGTTCCTTACCGGACCGTAAGCATGACATCTGACACAGTTCCCAACGAATACCTTAGTTTTGAGTCCACAACAGAGTCACTGTCGTCAGGGCCCATCCCACAGGTCCCGCCCATATGGATCCAACCTGCCGCTTGCTGTACAAGCACACATCTCCAATAGGCCTCGGATCGAAACTCGTGATCAACACAGGCTGGGTCTGGACCCGCACCATACGTCATGTTCAAACTCTGGAAGGCCTTAGTCTCCTCAGCGATTCGGAACACAAAGTTGATTCCTAGTAGGTACATACATAAATATAGCAGAATTGTGAAAATCTCACTCTAAAACGGTAGGTTAATTTTGTGGCACACAAATTATAAGTAACGAACGCATTAATATTCTCTAACAAACCTTGAAATATGATGTTATTATGCCCTAAAAGAAGTCAAAATATGCCCTTAAAAAAGGAAAATATGTCCTTAAAACCCCCAAAATAAGCTTTTAAAATATAAAATATGCTCTAAAAAAAAGAAATTATATGCCGAGAAAATAAGATATATGCTCAAGGATAAAATTTGCGGGGAGAAATACGTATTTACGCGCACGAAACTATTAATATATTCAACAAATTAAGTATTTGAGTATTTAAAATAAACACACAACTTTTGGTTGTAAAAGTATAATTTTTAGCGTAAAAATTCACCAAAATAAAAAAAATACACATTAATTTTCCTTAAATATGCACTAGCAACGCAAAAAGTGCAAAATATCATTCTATGTCTCAAAAGTCCAAAATATGCTAAAATATGTCAAATAAAACTGCATATATGAGGTCGTAATGACCGAATTCGTGGACATTTGGCAAAAGATTTGCAATAGTCATACGTCATAAGAATATGCTTTTATGTCGAAACCCGTTCCTTAATTGTAAGTGTTAAACAAGTGATCTGGAAGAATATATCCCGGTGTCCGCTTCGAGGTCACCGTAAGAACCCAAAAGGTCAATTTCAAAAATGTATTCCTAGCGTATTAACCCTACGTGGCCTACGGCATACGAAACCAATTTCAACTTTAGTTGACCTTGGGTGACCCTGGCTTGCTGGTCACGCGGAGCGATGGGGTCACCGGTATTTCGGAAACCCGGTTAGTCTCCAGTCCCGTACGATCATTTTGATATGACACGTGACATTTTTTGGTTGGGTTAACCCGAAGTAACCTCTTCGAGGTCACCACATGATCCCAAAAGTCGAAATCAAACAATTATTCCTAGCGTATGACCCTGCCTTGCTTGGGGCATCCGAATCCGACTCAAGTTGACTTTGGGTTACCCTTGCGGGTCACACCGGGGTCATGAGGTCGCCTGCAGGCCGGAAACCCGGTTTGTCACACGTATTCATGCACCCCAGGCTCGTACTATCATTTTGATATGTTACACGACATAGGTTGATTGGGTTGACCCGGTGTAGCCTCTTCAAAGTCACCACATGAACTCCAACAGGTCAGAATCAAAAAAATTGTTCCCAGCGTATGCATCGGTATGGCTTGGGGCATCGAATTCAGATGTTAACTCAAATTGATCCCGAGCAACGAAAACTGGTTAGCCCCATGTGTTGTTAAGCTTGTTTTTTGGTCTTGTCGGGCTTGTCGGCATTTGTTAAATCAAAATCGTTAATTGAGTGGAATAAAGATTTGGTTTGATTATACAGATATAAAAGCTTAATACGACAAATTCACCTTAACAAATTACATTTAATCAGGTTCGGTTAAATTTTGGCTAAGAAAAATTAATTTATTCTCTTGAAATGAAGTGGGCTTCCCGCGAAAAATTCAATGTACCGGCATGAAAACTTCATAGAAGCAAGCCCTTACCCTCCAGCATGTCCTCCACATCATCAGCATTCGTGAGGAGTGCAAAGTCAATGAGAGCCAGCTGGACGTCATCCCGTACTCCAGCCTTGTACAGTGTTGTGTTGAGACTCACATAGCCCCGACTCCTAGGGCGGCCAAGGACAAGAATGAAACTGATGAGTTGGGGGTCGTCCGTTGTCATGATCTGCGGAGAAATTTCAATCCAAAGATTTGGCCAGCCCTGGGCTGCTCTTGAGGAGACGATGAAGCACTGGGGCCCTTCCGGGACTATCGTGAAGACCCCTTCTCCACGGCGGAACTCCTCAATGATCTTCTCCGTGTCATCGGCGTAAATTCTGGGGAAGAGCGTCGTGTCATTCACTGAGAATGGGGTAACAAACAGAGATGGATGCTCGTTGAGGCCCTGACCAACCGATTCGAGAGGAACCTTGACAGGAATCTGAAAATATATTACATGAGTATGACTTTCTTGTAGCAGCCTATGAGGTTCGGAAGTCCCTCAAGGCACTACTGGACATCTCTGCAATATACACCAGGTGACCTTTTCGGATCTAAATTTGGTTACAAAAGGGATATAAAGGTCTTGATTTAGTCACGTATTCGTGTTCGGTAGGCCCTGAGGATCATTTTGATATGCTAGATGACATGGTCAAATCTTATTGACCCTAGTTGACTTCTTTAAAGGTCACCGTGAGTTTTCAGCTGGCTAAACTCACGTCACATCTCATATACGTAAACCCGGCGTGATTCCTGTCTGTGCAGGTTGCCATATTTCATCAAGAAGTACATTCAAACATAAATCTGATTTTTATTTCGAAATTGGAGAATTTTTTCAGGTAAGAATTTTTTTTTAAATTTTATCGAAAAGTACCTTATCATAATCATTTTAAGAAGCTACAAAAAAAGTTCATGGAAATCTATTTATAAATAAGCTCTCAAAATTGAGGGGACATTATGTTAAAATTCCAATATTGAAATGCTCCCTACCCCGAGGGAGTGCACCTGGGGACACCCAATGAATTTTCCACATAAAGCACTCCCAACATGCCTATAAATTATAAAATAATACAACTAACGACGTCGCCTTCGGCTCCTTTCTAATACTTGCGCACGCGGCTCCGCCGCTTAGCGAGGTTGGCTCTACGTTTCAAACGAATTAGTAAAAATATGGGATTTTATTTTTCCAACGAACTCGACCTGTATTTTGGTCATAACTTTTTGTGGGTCGAGTTTAGTGGGTGTAGGTTGAGAAATGCAACCAGGAGGGTTCCACGACCTCAAAGCATGTCATAATTATACATATAATGGTTA
>JAQFZY010001821.1:0-13843 GCA_034696285.1 Hypogastrura burkilli | reverse complement strand
CGTTAACGATGTGGCATCAGAGACAGGAGAAAATAAACTAAAGCAAAGTCTGACATTTTTCGGCATGACGGCGTTCCTCAAAATAATGCTCAAGTTTCAATGGCCGCGCTGCATACTTCCTTCGTGATATTTATTCTGCATTCAGGATACAAGGTAGATCTTGGACGCAATGACTTTTACCTCTTTACAGAATTTAAAAATCATTTAATGGGAAACGGCAACAACGACGCGTCCGAAATGTTGCCCGGGAGCGAATTTGCGTTGACTCAAGGGAACAAATAAATTTTTGAAACGGTTACTGGTCATTGATTACAACGGAAGAAATTTATTGTACGTAGAAATTTCGACCTCAAAGTGTGACAACATTTCAGCTCCGTAGGTACTTCCAGCCACGAGATATCAAATAAAGATCGTTACTTTTTAATAGCCCCTCGTATGTAGCCTCCGATTGTTGCCTCCAGCATGGAACAAAAGGAGGACACCAGTCCGTGCGTACTCGAGTCGACCTCACTACAAGGTATACCTTTCTCAAAGTAGCCTAACCTTCTAGCTAAATATTGATTGATTTAACCTATCTTTTGGAGTAGTTAAAAAAAATCGACACATGGAGGAGATATTTACTTCGTACTTTTGGTACGATGTAACCTAACCTAACTTAAATAAATTAACTTACAAAGTAAACTCTACAATGAGAAACTTGAGACTGTATAATTCGGTTCTACTGTAGTGGAGGAGACAAGGGGAGGCGACAATACGAAGTTAGCATTAGTCGCCACTACGCCGTGGTGGAGGCGATAATAGGCGACAACGTGGGACCTAATCGTTACTTCAGCCCATATATTATATCAAGCCATAAGTACGCATATTTTTCTAATTCGTTATTCGTGGTAGTACATAGTTTTTGTTTCTGATTTTAGATACCTATAATTGTCACAAGATCGACTTAATTATAGCTCCAGCATAGAAATATAGAGTTTACCCCCAATATTTAAATTTACATATTATTAATTATTATCAATTAAGTCATGTACTAGGCAACAGCAACACTACTGCAGTTAGAAGTTGTGTTAGACTACAAAAGCGGCTGAATGTTCGTCTTTCCCTTATAGTTATGTAAATAGTTTTTAGTTGAACTATTTTCGGTTAAAATCCATGCTTTAGGCTTACCAATAAATACAAGACATTATTGACGTTTAGAATATTTATTTTAATGTTTGTAATATTTAGGTTACAGGGCAGATTTGGCATAGCGTAGGCGAGAGGCCGAGATGCTCCATCTCAAGCCTGGAATCTGAACTAGAATCACTGAACCGACCGGCGGCAGAGTGCAGGGGGAAACCACCAACTCTTTCTTCTACAAAACTTGAAAACCAAACGGTTTTTGTGTGACCTCCTGTGACCGGCAGACTCTGACCTTCCGGTTCCCTGATTACTCTTTCGTTTTTAAGGAAAGGTTAGTCGTCATTCAGACTAGACCTGACATCTTATCATTAATAAAGTAGTCCAGCCTAGATCGGGAACGACCAGCGCAGCGGGTGAGATTGAGACCAAGATATGAGCTTCTTTTTAACTCAAATACTTATCTCATGTTACATTATAATTTCAAAAGGTTAATTATAAAAAAAATAATATAATTATAAAATTAATTATAAATACCTTCTATTAGGGGAATGAATTAACCAATTTATTTAGGGGAAATGAAAATATCCTGATGTTCCTACGATACGATATTATACATGTTAGAAATAGAAGATCACACGATTAGCTGGGTATTTGGAAATCGTGATTTTAAATGAATTTATTACACATATTTGATTATTTATGTACAGTCAAAATAATAAAATTGTTGAATTCAATACTATGTAATAGACAGAACATAGAACCTAGGTACGATCTAGATCTAAACAACGGCATTCCACGCTGCGAATTGCGTTAATGCTCTAGCGCATTCGCCGCAGATCCCAAGCGTGCTTGGAGAGTCTGGCTCTGATGCGCCGTTGAGGTCATGTCTATTACCGGATCCTCATAAGGATTCCTGGCCCAGTCTCCATCATGGGCAGTTGCTGGGAAGGGGATCGGGACAAAGGCCTTGTCAGGTCTTCGGGTCGGGGCCTGGCCCGCTGCTCGCTTTCCGTGCCTATGACCCTTCCGCTCCTTCTCGCAGAGCTCCTTGCACTGGGCCACAAAGTAGGCGAACCCTTCATCAGTGTATTTCCGTTTCCAGCGGGGGGTGTCCGTAATTTCCCACTTCTCTTTAACAACGTTCAGAAGCATCCGATCCCTAAAATAATTTGAAATTAATCATTATCATTGAAATAATTCAAGGTGCTCGGTTTATAGGCTAGCTACAAGCTGCTTAGTAGCAAGCCACTTACTGTCCATTGATACAGACGAACTTATCACGCGAGAGCCATGAGAAGGCATGGAGCGGGTATTGAGTGCTAAATAGGCGCCGCCAGGGCTCGTTCCCTGTCCCAGACACCCTTGTCCATGTCCATCCGGAGTGTAAAATAAGAGTCAGGCAGATGAGGCGTACCGGGGTCATGTCTAGAACAGACCTACTATTAGCGATGCAAAATACCGGTGGTCACTCGGACAGTGTAAGCCATTAACCAGAATTGGAAAATTGGACTACGATAAATAGGTACAAGTTCCCGTCCTTTTGTAGCTTTATATACTTTAAGAAATTAGGTTTCCGGGCGAAAGTTCCTTAAGACAATAGGCAGCACAACAATTGGCACGTGGAAGCATAATTAATAATCAAGAGTTTATAATAGAGGAGAAACGGAGAAAGTAGGCAACGTGCCAGGGCCAGGAAAGTAAGCAAACACCGAACCTTGTTATTATTTACTTACATTTCTACAGATATGATTTATTATATCCATTCATGAGTACAGTCAACTTTCGCCTTTTATTTGTTTCATTGGTGAATCGCAAAATTATATTAAATGTCCTGCTAAATTCGCACATGAGTCATTCCACCGAACTAATATGCAAAAATGCCATGCCATAGTATTGCATGTTTATTTTCATAATAGTTTTAGTTATGTATAGCCCTAAGTTGCTAATTAAAGGCTATCATTTAAGACTACCAAAGATAAATCCCGAATTCACCGAAAAATTAACGAAATCAACCAAACTTACTTTGACCGAATTTTTCCCGAGTTCTGTTTTAATGCAAAGTTCGGTGAGATTTGACTGATTTCCGTTCGGTTAGGCCGAGTGTAATCACTTCAGCCGAACGTTTAAACCTAACATAACCTTTATTAATCAAATTAGTCTAGGCCAAAATATTCGGTGAAAAGCAGTTAAATTTTTTTTTTAATTTCGGTCAAAGTAAGTTGGTGTCGACCTAGTTATTTTTTCGGGGAAAAATAGGAATATCTACGGTGGGACTAATAATTAGTCCTAATTAAAAGTCTACTATTATATGTATATCTATTATTTTATAATTATGAACTATTTTGGGATTTGATGAACATCTTAATTGCAATAATTCTTGCATTGAGTTATATCATGATTTTACCAAAATTGCAAAATATGATCATTTCAAGTGCATTTTAGTTGATATGGAGATTATAAACTGATCATCATCACGGAACATAGCAAAGTTGTTATTGGAGACTATAAATGTATGCAACTGATCTAGAATTCCCGTTCATGTCATCTTTCACATTCATCTCTTCCAGTTCCGCCCCGATCAGTGAACAATCGTTTGCTGTCAGTGTACTTATTGGAGAAGCCAATTTAATCAAGAATAATTGTTCTGTGTTTGTGGACGGGAAAGAGGCTTTTGTTCTACTGACTAAAAAAGGTAATTATCACAAACTTTAATTGAGTAGTGTAAGTGAAAATTTCATATTTAACAAACAATAGATTACTCATTCATAATAAATAATTCATAATAACATGGTGACTCACTAGCAATAAGGAATTTGTACTATTTAATGGTGCGTAAAAAACATTGATATGAGCAGAGAAAGTTTAAACTAACTGATGGAAAACAAATGTGCCGTATTCAATTAAAGTTGCCGGTTTTTAAGTCCAAACCTAATCTTACCCTATCTAATCTCCAAAATAACTTTGCCAAATAAGACTTCATATATAGGTATTTGTATCTACCTATACAGTTTTTTGCTAAATTGTACATTTTTTATACATCGTAATAAGGCAGTGCTGAAAATAGAAAAAGGTTGTCGTAGACACGGCCTAAGAGTTCACGCGGCGCATCCGCAATAACTAAAGTCATTGCGTGACGTAACCAATATTCGTTATTCCTGAATATAAAGACTTTATCATCCCCGTAAAAAGTAGAAACAAAGTTGTATTACATCCTTCTTCCCCATCTGCGCAGTGTAAAGTACAATATTGCTTATAGGAGCGTTACTAGGCTCTAAACATATGTAGATATATCGGACAGTAGGATGGACCCGGCCCATTCTCCCGCTCCCTGTAAAACATGTAATTATTAACGGAAACGCCACATGACAGCGTAACAGTAGGACCAAGGAAAATAACTTCGACTTGTCATCACCCCCATCCATTTGTTCTGACCTTCTCAAAAATGGGTTCGGCTTTCCGTTTTAAACGTCCATAGCTTATGGTCAGACCATTTCAAGTTACTCGGCTTGAAACTTCGAGCCGACACAATATGCGGAAACCTGGCAGTTTTAATTCTATCTGTTGCAGCTTATTTAGGAATTTGGACAGCATGCATACTTAACACTTAACTGATCGTTTTGGAAAGTCCAATTCAATGAATTGAAAAAGTTAATATTGAAATCCATTATCTTAGAAATTATTTTACAATCGGATGTGAAATTACTTAAAAATATATTTCGATATTATATATGATTTTTGTAAGTTAATATTCCTATATTGCATTCGATTGTAAAATAAACTGGATCAATGGAAGAAGCATAAAAGTCTAGTTTAGCGCCAACGTTTAGCAAGGACTAAAATAATGGATTTCAATATGAAACTTTGCGGTGATTAAAGTTCAACTTATTTAAACGATAGGCAGTATCTACTATATGTATAATGCACACTGTCCAATATTCCTGTTTATTTGTACTAACCTAAACCCAGGTTTATCCAGTAGTATAATTTAAGAATGGAACAGGCTCACCCCAGCCTAGTTATTTTCTTTTAAGAAACAATTAATATTGTATGATCCTAATAGTCTCCGACCCGTTTCTGCCCAAATGCTCTTCCCCCAATGATGGGTCTCATCCCATAATGATGAAATCAGGCTGGGGAGATAGCCAGAGAGCCAGGCTTCAAAGAAGAGGTTCCCAAATACATTCCGAGGCCGTAATCCCGTATTCCTATTCCCCCTTTCCTTCAAAATCAGAGTTCTGCTGGTCCTGGTCTAAATGAGTGGCTAGGGACGGGAGTTTTTTGTTGTTCGGAACCGGGAGGCCGTTTCTTAACAAGAATGAAGCAGAAGCCACTCGATATCCGGTGTCCCTCCTCGGCTGGTCTAAAAAACTCCTCATCCCTAAAAAACTATTTTTGGCCTTCCTTGGGTCTCCACCTCGGCCAGCTGGGAAGCACATAACGCTCCCTTCCACTTATGCCAGCAGCCTCCTTCAACCATTAGTAGGCAGTCTTTTTAATATTGAAGTCCCGGCTCTGGGGGCCCGTTTTTTAAACTGGGGCTCCGACTACGTCATGTCATGCTGATTACGGGAATCCAGAATCCACTGTGTCTTCCTGGACAGGAACGAGTTTCTGATTTAGAATCAGGGACTCGAAAGACTTAGAAACCTCGAAAGCCGCATGTATATGTTACAGAAGAGTACCTTACAGTATGCATGTTGATACTGACTGGTCAGTTCGGGAAGTCCAATTCAATCAAATCCAGATGTCATAGTAAATCCATTATTTCATTTCTTGCAAGCGGTTGGTTGGCGTTGGCTCTACACCAGAATCGTATACTCTTTCCAATCCTGTAATTTACTTTACAATCGGATTCGTAAAGAATTACCGATCTAAATTGAATTGAGTATTGAGTGCGAGAATGAGTGGGGACAAGCATATTTATTTTCAAGTTTTGTGTAATTTCTCTACATTACGTTCGAAACTAAATTGCATTGTTTGGAATTCTTTACAATTCTGGGTTAGAGCCACCTTCGAGGAAGAATTAAAATAATGAATTGCACAAAGGAATTTTCCATTAATTTAATTCGACTTCCCAAACGGACCAGTCACTATGCATACTGTCCAATTGGAACTCCTTTTTTAGCGGTCCAATGTCCAATCCTAAAAAGAGCCATCCCGGTGTTTGAATTCGTAATTTCTAAAAATAGGTCTCGAGACCTCCAGCTACAGGCCAACCCTTCCCCTGAGAACAATGTTCGTATGTAAGAGCAGAGCTTCATTTTAAGGTCTTGAGTTTAAGGCCACTGGAGATGGGGTAGGGAGGATAAGGGAATCGAGCTGACGAGAAGGAAACTCTGACCTCTGACCCGGGCGGAAGGGGGAAAACATGCGTTCCACTAAATCTATTTTTCACCCACGAGCACCAGCGTAGTCTTCCCTCTCACATTATATTTTATATTCCAACATCTCGGACCTTCTCACTTTTCAGCGTGTAAATATTACTGCCATTGTACCTTGTGCCTAGTAGTGCTCAATGGAACATAACGCCAGTTCGATCCTTTGAAATCCGCCTTTTAGGTGCAAAAAAGGACACCGTACTAAAACAACCATAAAGTCGAATATGTAGATTCCGGCTCCTTCATGCTGCATGACATTAGGGGACAAAGGCTCTTTTTTCCCATTCCCAAAATCCGAGAGAGCCCCTTGCAAAAAGGGAGAGCTTTGTATTACAGGCAAGGTTTCCCTTTGAGGCTCTCCCTACTTTTTACCTTCGGTGACCTTGTAGGTCGAAACGTTGGTGACCTCGGGCTAACCTCCTTCCCTCTACCCAGAGCCCTACATTGTCCCTGTCCCCTCCCCTACGGGCTCCGGGCAAAAAGTGGACACCGGGACAGGATCCCGGATTTCGGCTCGCCCATAGCCCCCCATCCACCTTTCCAGTAAATGGGCATAAATAAAAAGTGGACCCTATGAATATTCCATAGGCCACTGACAAGGCTCAATGGAAATCAGAGGCTCCTCTATTATTGAAGGCCCCGGATCCCCGGATTTAATAATTGATGATTGTGTGGGGCTGGTCTGTCGGACGGTCCAAGGATCCGTTGGTGGCTCCGGATTTGAATTGAATTCACGACGAGAGATGAGCGGATAAGGTGACTCGGCAGAAGGACGGATCCTCACTTTTCGGGGAATAGGCAACTTTGGGCAAGTCGATTGTCAAGATAAAGCACGCGTCGATTCCATCAGGCCTAATGGAAACTTTGCAACCTTTTTGGTATTAAAAGTTTGGGAGATTGGATCCTGGGAACAGGATCTCTGACCTAACGAACGCGTAAGGGTCAGCCTACCTTTCCTGGTCCGGCTGAATCTCTCTACAAGAATTGTTATGTGTACTTTTCTATTTTCCCTGTATTTTCTAATAATTTATGCTACTGCGGTCAGGTATTACAGGAACAGCTTCTTTGAACTAAGCGCTGATTTCTGATTTTGAATATATGTGTCTGCTGTGCGGTATATTTAGTAGATGACCGATGAAGGATGATAGATACAATATACATTCAATCAATGCAAAATTGCATATTGAAATTTAAATCCATTAATTAGCTTCATGCTAATAGTTGGCTCTAAATCAGAATTGCCTGCTCTTTCCAATGTTGCAGTTTATTTTACAATGGGATGCCTAGAAGTTACTTACAAGTAACATTCAAAAATAAGAATATGCTTGTCCACAGTTGTTTTTCTAAATTTTCTGCAGTAATTTCTACGCATCCCATGGTGCAATAAATTGCAGAACTGGAAAGAGCGTGAAACGTTGGTTCAGATTTAGAGTGAACCGTTAGGAAGAAGTAAACGAACGGATCTGAAAATAAAATACATTGATTTAATTCGACCTCCCAAACCGACCAGTCAGGGTGCATACTGTCCAGTTTCCCAAGCAATTTAGGCATGAATTTGGGTATACTTTTGTTAGGTTAAATTTAGTTTAAGTTAAGGTTGGGGTGTACCTGTTCCTTTAAACCTACAGGAGCCAAGTATGAAAGTGAGTGGTAGGTCCTGTATTAAAGGTATTTGAGGAGGCCTGTATAAATTAGCATAACCTCCGTCCCATCCCGTAGAATTTCCATACAAAAGAAAGCTGGGAGCGTCCTGAGGAGAGAGGATGGACCGAGCCTAATGCCCTTCCCCGACGTAGAATAGGAACAAAAAACGGAATGAATCTTTGAATTTGGATTGAAATGCAAGTAACTTTTTGACAGTAGTGCCCGGGTCCTTCCTTTGTATCTCTCCAGACCATTATTATGTTACGGCGGAGTTTCGGCATAATAATGAACCAGGGTCGGACCTTGGCCTAAGAACAAAAAAGGTGGACGGGAAAAAAATCCCCGGGGTCCCTTCATATTTAAAACCGGGAAGGCTTGGCCATTCAGCCTTTTTTCTTACGGACAGCGGATTCTGTTACAGTTACTACCGAGGCACGGCGAGCCTCTTTTTTGCACTGGATGTCACTCAAGGCCCCCTCTCATTTAGCATAACAAAGGAGGAGGAGAGTGGATCCCTGAATAGGATCTTCTCCTCATGATTACATATTTAATAAGTGCAGGTTTGTAAGGATAAATGGGCCCTGCCTCGGATTTAGGGACACATTGTTCTACCGACGTACCTTATTTCACATCCATTTCAATTAAAATGGAAGGAAGATAGCAGAATGGGCTGTGAAGCATAATTTTACGCTCTTGGAGTCACGCCTGGTTTCCTAGTTGCATTTTATACGGATAGGATTGTCCGGCCAGGAGTCGTATACGGAAAACAAAGCTCACATTCTGTATTGTGGACGATTTTATATTGAGATGATAGTTATATTGACTTTAGCATTAGGTAAAGATAAATTAAGTCATACTTAGCTTCAATGTTCCTGTTGCTGTAGGAGTGCATTAGGTTAGGTCAGGTTGTAAATACAAAAAACGAATTTGTTCCACTTAATTGTAGCGTTTCCATTAGTTTAAACTTTATGCATCAATCAATATTTTTGATGCAGTCTTTAATAAATTGCCTGTAATTTACCTTATAAAATATCAACAGTAGCTCCATGACAACAATTGAATTATTACATCAGTAATGGCCAGTTTGTTGTTTCGCGGTCTCATTGTTCTCTTATGACGTAATAGTGGAGGAAATCCTGTGGCTTTTTTTGCGACATTTTGGGCCAAGTGTCTTCGAATATCCAATCATCTGAGAACCTAGGAAGCTCATTTTGAATCCAATTGGACCCATAGTATATACCTTAGTGCAGTGGTGGTCCCGCACTTGATTGCAAGGATTAATATAGCTTAAAGAGTACAACATCAGAGATCACATGTTATCATTTCATTTTGTTTTTTAAGTTGAAGTCTCGACATTTTGTTCTAATAACTAAACAAGTCTTATGGGTAAATGGTACTAATTTGCAAAATAATAATTCAAATCCAATTGTAAAATTTCCTCCAATTCGATTTCCCTTTGAATTCCAGATTAAATTTGGGGAGGTGGGATTGGAAATAATTAGTCTTGACCTAAATACTGCCTGGAGAAAGTTAAGATGGTGGGACTGGATCGAATCCCGGTTTACCACCGCCTGTCCCCTTTGACCCAAAGTTATGTGAAGAGAGCGGTTGGGATCGGGATGACGTTGTACTTGAGCAAGACGCTGCTCACCTCAAAACAGTTCAGACGCATATTGGCCAGGTTCAATATGCTGAGCCGGCGTTACTCGAGTGAGAAGAGCGGTGGTGGGGATCAGCTGGCTCCTTCTGGCTTGTCTCCCATCCTGGACATGCCAGCTAAGGTAAAACTACGCGGATACTGATACATTGCTATAATTTAAGACGGATTTTGACTGGTATGTACTCTTTATAGTGATATCCATTACTAGAGATTTAAACTGAAGTGTGTTACTTGTGACTTCATTACTTAATTGATTTTTCAATTGTTTAAAGAAGTTAGTTCAGATTTGAGAACTGCTTACTATATCACTTATTTCAACATAACTTTCAATCCATTCCAAATTCTTTCCTACACAATTACAAAGCAGCGACGAGCTTATTTGACACGAAAAATGAGTTAGTAATGAAATCACATGTTATAAGAATTTTATTTAAATACAAGTAACGACGTCGCCTTCGGCTCCTGTATTATACTTGCGCACGCGGCTCCGCCGCTTAGCGAGGTTGGCTCTACGTTTGGAAGTAATTAGTACAAATATTTTCCTTAGTAAATAAATTGATTACTTAGCTCTACAAATGGTGTGATGTTAGCAAGCCATGTCAAAGTACCTACGAACTGAGACGCTAAACGCTGCAGGTAAGATTTAAGAAACAGACAGAAAATAGAATGCTTTAAAGAACCTGCAGCGTCTAGCATCACAGTTCGTAAGTACTTGGCTTCTGTGACATGGCTTGCTAACATCACACCATTCGTAGAGTTATGTAATCCATTTATTTACTAAAGATAATATTTGTACTAATTAGTTCGAAATGTAGAGCCAAGCCCGCTAAGCGGCGGAGCCGCGTGCGCAATTATAAGACACGAGCCGAAGGCGAGGTCGTTACTTGCATTTTGCGTTTTTCCTGCAGCGTTATGAATGAAATTTTAAATTATTTTCTTGCTCCGCTATTTGGTTATGCTATTAAATGGCTTATTCATTATGAAATTATATTAATTCCAGAGTTCTGATTTCGGATACGATACAAATGAAGTAAAAATACAATTATGATGATTTTAGCACCCAAAATAACTCTATGCTAAAGATACCAAACTTATACAGGTACAGGTAGCGAATAACGTGCTGTCGTCTGCTATTACTTATGCCTTCGGTTCCGATTAAAACGACTGTGAACTGTGTTATCTACTGTAAAAACCTAAGTAAACCCGAATCCGCGTCCTAAGTAGACCAGAATCGATTGTGTCTAGTAATAAGTACCAATAGAAGTGTGAAAAGAAGTAGAATCCTAGCGAATTAAATAGCAGATCAATTGCGATTTGCGACCCATCGTATCAGACTTTCCTCCTCCCCCTCGTTATCGTTTAAACGTTTATTTAGTGCAATAGCCAATCTTGAAATAGGCTCCAATGAAGATGTTTACTCTTCTATCAGGTTTGGGTTTGGGTAAGACTCATATCCACCCAAGATCACCCGACACCAACCTTTAAAATCGGGCAATCCGTTCGGTGAAATTAACATTTGCGAGGTGTGACAGTGCCAAGACCTGGACCACGTAGAGTTGTGCTTGGGCGATATGTCAAGTCAAAGTGATTTAATAATGCTGGTCCTGGTTGTTGTTACGGACCATGGAGGAATTAAAAGCGTCAACAAATTCCTTTAGGATTCTCAGAAACTGTAAACAAAAGCCTTAAAAATCTGTTGCTAGAGGCCATGTTTTTGGCCCTTAAGGGACTGACTCCTTGACCCTAAAAATCCCATGTTCGAACTGCATCTTTGTATTGTGCATAACTTTTTGCTAACGGGATTTGGTGGGTCTGGGTTGAGAAATGCGTCCGGAATCCGGCCCGCAAGCCAAACCTTGCTATAATTTTATAATAGTTGGATTAATTTTTAAATTACGGACCATTTCGTATACAATTATCTTGAAGCAATTGGCATGTGCCTAATGCCTAATCCACCAACTTGTTGCTATCTTAGGAACGACATAAGATTTGGGAATACGTTTCCCAGGCGGATCTCAAGACCCTCCGCCTCGTTTGCCAAGCCTTCAAAATGGACATCGATGGAACTGTTGGGATCTGCACAACGATCGACAGCCGATTTGAGGATCAGTTCCAATGGATTACACGAACGGCTGTACAGAGCTGCCTCGTCACACATTTGCACGACGTTTCCAACTGGGACTTCCTCATTAAGCCCAAGCGGCTGCGGGAGATGGAAGTTAACGAGCCCTGCACGATCAATCCTGAGATCTTCGGTCAACTTATCCGGCGGTTCTCTAACCTTGAGCAGCTGAGCGTATACTTCAAGGAAGAAGGCTGGTCGACTGCGGTGCGGAACAAGGAGATATTTAGACACCTCGACTACAGTGATCAGGATATGTACGCAGTCCGAGTTACCTACTGTCGTGAAACCAGAACCACTCTCTGGGGCTTTAACTTTACGAAGCGGAAGAAGGTTCGGTCCCTGAGTTCCCTCATCAATGAAGAGCTTAACCTAGACGCCGTCCACACTCCGGCCTCTATCAAGTATCTCTATCTGAATTTTGAGCACTACTCTGGGCTAGATGGCGTAAACTACGCGCAGAACCGGCTCTTTTGGAAGAACCTCTTGGACAAGCAACGGTACTTGGTGTACCTCTACTGCGACTTTGGACCCACGTGCTGGGACATCTTTTCCCAAGCCATCAAGAGGAACTCCTCCACGATCCAGGAAATCTTTCTCTTCAATGTCAACCGTTTTGACGTTTGGAGCTCGAGGTACGAGGTCGAAGAGCCTTTTGACTGGAACCTTTTTGCCTCCTGTAAGCGTCTGACCAAGCTGACAATCAAAGCCGAGGCCCGTCCGCAAGTCGGACCCATTGTTTATAAGCCCATGGAGCCCGGAGTCATGAACCTCCGGGTCCTCCTCTGCGACTTTGGGATCATGTTCTGGCGCTTCTATTCGTCGATCATTGAGGCGAACCCGGGCCTGTTCCATATTGAGCTGCACCGCTTGTCAAGCTTTGACCGAGCGACCAATTCCTCGAGTCCGCTGGACTTGGCCCTCTTCCAGAAATGCCCAAAACTGGCCCGGCTCATCCTCGTTGGGGAGTCTCTGGCCTACATGAGCATCACGAATTTCGACACGCTCTCAAGCGAGCTCCGAGGCTTCTACCTCAACTGGTCCATTCTGGCGAAGGAGGACCTGCTCTTCTTTGCTAGGAAAATGTCTCCAAGGCTTTCGACCAAGTGGCTGGATGGATGTATTGTGCATGGCTATGACGACTGTCCGAGAGCCTTTGTACAGCAACACCGATATGGAGGGAATGATTCTGACCAAACGCGGAACCTTCGTGTCGTCTACGATCCCTTTGAGGCACACTGGCTCTCCCTCCTTGGAACCGTCTGGCTCATCTTCTGCTAGCTCTTCGACTCTATTTGTACAATTAATCCTCTATCACAACTGCCAATTACTTATATTTAAAAGAACATCAAGTAGTTCGGAATCTATCACCAGTTAAATCAGATTTCCTAACCAGTGGTATTATGCCAAGTCAATTCTTTCTTGTCACCAAATGTATCAAATTTCTAACAAAAAAAAATGACCATGAATATTTCGAATTTCAACTAATTGATTGATTAATATTATTATAACAAGTGTACGCGTGGAACTCCAGGTAAGGCTAAGAGAATGTTACTTGTACCTACAAAAGTGGTATATTACTTAATTTATTCACTGAGAAGGTCAATGGTGTATTTCCATTTGGTGATAACTCTCAATTATTTGGGGTCAAAAATAATTTGCTTGGTAATCAAATTACTAGTTAGAAAATTGTATTTAGTTGGTCAGAGATTCCAAATTACTTGGTGATCTGTGATCTCTTAAGCGGCGGCCATTACCAATTCATTCGAAATACGAAATTTCCTGTAATACCTACTGAATAAATGTTCCACAATTATTGCAACAATACAGTTACATTATTCATTACAAGTAACGACCTCGCCTTCGGCTCGTGTCTTATACTTGCGCACGCGGCTCCGCCGCTTAGCGCGGTTGGCT
>JAQFZY010001820.1:0-13845 GCA_034696285.1 Hypogastrura burkilli | reverse complement strand
TGAGCCTGAATTATAAATTCTTTATGTAAATACCTGTTGGTGAAAACTGGGGCCTAGGGTAGATGTATTTTAATTTCCTATGTTACAGCAGAGTATGCGGAACGGGGGGTCTGGGTGATAGGAATACTGATATTATCAAATACAGATAGGTAACGTTAGCATTTTTCGGAAATACTAAATAAGTATTGCAAATTTTATATTGAGATCCAATATTTTACTATTGGTAATGGGTGGGTCGAAACCAAATCTTATGCTCTTTCCAATGGTGCAATATATTTGATAATATGATGCTTGGAAATTACTTAAAACAATTTTTTCTTTTCTATTTTTAAATACTTTCTACGCAAACGATTGCAAAATAAATTTAACAATCGGAAAAGGCTTATAATTTTTTTTTTAGCAAGAAATGTAACAACAGATTTCATTGATTGAATTCTACTTTCCAGACTGGTCAGTCAGTGTCCGATTCCACAAAGAATCTACAACATGCAAACGTAAACTATGCGTTCCAGCCTAGGCTGCACTACTTTTGTTCGGGGGAATTTTCTAACCCCGCGTCGAGGCCTTTCAATCGGCTCACTCCAGCGTTAATGCGCACACCTCCATTGTAAATGTGGAGCATTCATGAATAATAGAGACTTCATGCCTCTCCGCCTAAAATTGGCTCCATTTGCTCCTCGTATGGAGTTGCATTGGCTCGAATCAAACTATTGAGCTGTCCTTACCAAATGCAATGGCTAGACTTTCCCTGTTTTCTCTTCAGGTGGACCAACTGTCTCGCCAGTTGTCTCATCGGCGGGTCCCTGGAGAGAGTCGTCGATCCACACGAAACTCCTCAACTACCAATTCTGAAATTACTAAGCCGCCCACCAAGCAGGTGAGTACCTTATTTTACGTGGCTCTACTCTCTACTACAGAGATTTCCACTATTGGTAATTAGAGTCCTAAGGTAGAATTTGAACCAGGGGATTCCCTGGGGGAGCCTCGGCTAGTACTATTTTACACTACCCCCTAATGGTAATTGAAACATAAATATTTTATGAGGACGCTTTTACCGCCGCCCAGGTTTTCCTATTGATTCGAGCCGGATCCCCAACTTTCCTGGCCTCCGCAGCCCAAACGCTCCCCGTGCATATTGGAGGAGATGGAAATCTGTGGCTGTCTGCTGGCCTGACAGGCCTCCCAACCCTACAGTCCATATGTGGAGGCATTTTTGACAGGGCCTCCCTTTGCTTCAAACTTCCAAACTGGGTCAAGCAGTTATATTTATTTATTTTTCTCTTACAAATCCAACTCTGGGATTAAAAGTCAGGGGCTTCGTTGAGGCCTGGATGCATTATGCATGAGCCAGGAGGAGCAACAGTGGTCCTGTCAGGCTCCGGCGGCCCCCAGATTATTAATTCAGGGAATGATTTCCTTCTGAAAAATGCATTAGGGGGAGGGAGCTTTTTTTTATATCAGCTGATCTCCTCAAGAGGCGGAGGATCCATAATAATCTTGCCCAAGTATTGACTCCCCGAGTCCGGGCAGTAGGCAGAGTGAGGAGTGAGTGTAATGGGATTGGGAGCCGGTGAATAGTTTCCGGAGAAAGCTCTTGAGGGAAGGCTTAGAGAGATTGAAACTTGGGGAGCATCGGCCTGGTCAGCAGCGGCCTAAATATTTCAGGGGGGGGGCTGATTTAGGGCCGTCCTGCCTCGTGACCTTACCCCGGCTTCTCCCTCCTCTATTTAGATCCATATAAAGCTCCAAGTGGTCCAGGAGGAGCTCCAGCAGCTCTCCCATCAGCTCGACCATTCGGACAGCCTCTACGTGAGGCCGAGCGGGACGGACGCCTATGGGCGGCTCCCGCCTGGGCCCTCTGGCCAGATCGAGCTCAAGAGTCGGCTCAAGTGTCTCAAGAACGAGTTCTCGGACCTAATTGGGGAGCTGAGGCGGAGGTCATCCATCGTGGAGGGCATGACCATCTCCTTTGAGGTGAGTCAACAGGCTCAAGGGCCTACTAGAGTTTTATCCCTGGAGTATAATCCACGGATTTTCTCTAGCTATGCAAAGGCTCAAGAATTACCAGTCCGGATCCTGAAATAGCACTTAGAGTATGAGGAAATGATCAAGGGTGGGTTTGGATGACATTTGGCATGCACATACGCATATGCTTCTTATGTTTGTCATATTCGAATGACCTTTTCAAAAACGTAGACTGCCTCCCTGACCCAAGGGTACCTTCAGGAAATGGATTTAGTTGAAACATGGTACACTTTTGGACATTTACCTCGGTGTAAATTCATTTTTGTAAACCTTAAACTATCCCATCTAATCTAATTGAACAACACTACTTTAAACCTAATCTGCATTAATACAACCAAGCTCGAACTTTAAAGGTTCGGATAGTTGTTTTCTTTCTCTAATTTGATATTTTTAAGTAGGCATAAGTGTAGAATACATTACTTTGACAAAAAAACAGCTTCTTTATTAGAGACACGAGAAATAATTATGAGGATTTGGATTGAGCCTAGAGAGATGAAGTTTGTGAGTGCTGGAGAATGGAATGGAGTGCTTTCCTAATGAGATACTCAGCCAGGAGGAACAGCCAGAAATAGGCCGAATCTCCTCAAGTCAATAGAGAATTTCATTAATTTATTTGAAGCACGAGAGTCCATCCCATCAGCCCAAAATGAGATCTTAAAGGCTCATCTAATACCTTAGTATTAAAATGGGGAAGGAGGAACTGAGTCGTACACAAACACTTGTCTTGTTTCCAATCGTGAGCGGTAGGGATCCGGGACTTTGAGCCGGATTCAAGTTCGGTTCTTACGATAAAGAGTTCAGCATTGAGTTTTAAGCCTCTTATCCCCTTTCTTCTTCAACTAAGTAACTTACATATAACGTTATATATTAGATCATTAAGGCGTTCTTTAAGTCTTTGACAGTCACAGTAACTCTCTACCCGAAACCGGGATAAATTGAGTAAATATTAGAGTTTTAATTTGACCAATAATCCGAATTCGTGTGTTTTTAGAGTTTATATTCGGCAGTCTTAAAGGAGAGCCTGAATGTATTAAGCACTGGCAAAATCTATATTTGCGTAAAGAAACTGCTCATCAATTCAATTCCATATTTTTAGTAAATACATTCCTTACAAATTAAAATTTGTACTGTTCTTCATAAACAAATGACTTTTTCATAAAGAAAGAACTCGTCAATTAAATTGTATCTTTTTATCGCCGAAAAGAATTGTCCATTATATTCCAAATACCGGTTTCGGATTTCTTCCGGATCCGGCTCATGCATGCGGATCCATAGTCTTCCCCAATCCCACTAAACAGAATTAATCAACTTTTTCTCTAAGCTCAAGGAGAGAATGCACAGGTTGCGAAGGAGTCTGCTTCCCCAAAGTTTAGCATTTATGCACGTTGAGGCAGCCACACTTTGTGCAGTTTAAGTTTGACTGAGGAGAGCTGGAAGTCTCCAGAGGTCCTTGGCCGCTATCATCATAATCCTTCCTTCCCGCCCACGGCGATCTCTTTCATAGGCCCCCAGCTAGGGACCGAGTATTGGAAGATTGGAACAAACAAGTTGTCCTAGTACTGCTGGGAGTAATAAAATTGAAAATCTTTTCATCCCTTAAAAGGGAAAAGTTGAAAAATGAAAGGTTCTCCAGAGACGTTCTTTTCAAAGGCTGATCCTAGTAGGTACATATGTATAGTTGGTTGGGTGTGAAAGTTGTGAGCCTTTCCTTCCCAGCTTACACGGTCTATGCTTCAGACTTACTTGGGACTTAATACTTTCAAAGAACGAAGCTGGCTGGCGGAACTACGAATTTCCTAATAATACGTTTCCCAAGGACCATAAGCCTATTAAATGTACATAACAGGCTATAATTACATTATAAGCCTATAGGCAGACTAGGTACATTGGGTAATTTCTGAGCTTCTATTATTGTAGTAATAATCCGTGGTCGAGTCCCGCAAATGGGATGGAGGCAAGCTAGTCGGTAAAATATGGCAACCTACATATTGGTCCAAATTGGGAAGCACTACAGAAATTGGGAAAGGAGTATGTGAAATTAGGTAAAGATAAATACAAAATACAAAGAAATCGTTTAGCAGCAGTACACACCAATTGGTAATATGTATAATTAGGTTAGTCGCAGTGGGAAATAGGCGGAAAGTTCGTATTATGGATTAGAATTCGAAATCGGCAAAATCTGCCAAAATATACCTTAGTGGTGAAAGTTCTCCAAAAGTGTACATCATGAATTAGAATTCGAAGTTGGATTAAACCTACCAGAATATGATACAGCGGTCAAAGTTGGCAAACATTGCAAACTGTAGTAGTAGAAATTGACAAAACCAAATTTTCGAGTGTGCTGTAATGGTGAAAGTGCGCATTATGATTTAGCATTAGAAATTGGCAACTTCCAAAATATGCAATAGTCGTGAAACACAAAAACAAAACGTAAAAATATCTCAAGTGGGTGAAAACTGACAACAAAATGGCTTCCTATGTCGTAGTCGAGAACAGTGACAAAAATTATTAAATGTGCCATATGAGCAAAATATGGTGCATTAACTTAATTTCATATTAGGTATAGCTAGCTTATGCCTTGCAAAAATTTGCCTGATGCGAATTACCATGTAAGTTCTACTTTTCCATAACATGGTCCCAAATTCAAAGCATCTATGTAAACGGTAGAAGCAAAAACACAGAAATACAAGTAATAGCACGAATCGGCAGAGTAATGCTTAAATATGTATTTTCTTGTTGAAGTTAAATCATTTCCTACACTTTGACAGCTGTTTCGCATAATTGTTTTTGCATATTTTCCCAACGTTTTATTATTATTGATTGATTGATTTATGATTCTTATTTTGACCAGGACGAGGAGATGGAGGATGAGTTTCGAAAGCCACGGAAACGAGCCCTGTCCGTCGCGTCAGTCTCCCGCCGGAACAGCCTCTTCGCTCCGCCACGTCACATGCTCAGCTCTGACTCATCCAACTCCTTTAGGTCAGACGAGGACGAGGAAGGGGACGATGACCTCGTGACCTCATCACCATCTTCGGACAGAGGGGACAGGCGGCCAATGTACAGCCCAACTATGAGACAGTCATCATCCCCCATTCGGACCACGGCGGTCTAGCTGAAAGAATTCCTCCACAGGGCGTGATGAAAAATGGAATTTTTTCGTGATGAAGAATGTGTTTTTTGCGGAAAAACTGTTATATTCAGTGGAGTAAATTCGTGTTTTGTGGTCCAATTCCTACATAGATTATAGAGTCAATTGGACTTAATAAACCCGAGGCTTGCCCAAATTCAACTGAATTAACGACTTGGATTTGCCTTTTTCCGCAAAAATCTATATTTTCTCTCTCGAAATTACTGTCTCTAACAAATATGTCTACTGTGATTTGAGCTAGATATTTTTAGTTTCGTTATACAGTTTTACAAAGTTTTTGTATTTCCAAGCAGCTTAACTTTCTGTATTGGCCCTGGTCACTTCCATATTGATCTTGAAGTAAGAACTCCTTATGACTTTCTGTACCCAAGGGAAGGTGGCAAGTTGCATGGGCGGCACATTTAACTTTAAAATTAGTACATGTAAGCTGCAACTGCCGGTTGCAAACTTTCACCATGCTCCTCAATGCTTACCATTCCGTGTACTAAGGCATACCAAGCATCTTTCTCCAAAAGCGTATACAAAGTCGTCGCCACGCGCTTAATGGTCTTGACCCCTTGACCCCTTAATTAGGTAATGCCTCAAGGAAGTTATTTAGTCCTAACGTCTCGAGAACCAGAATGATCCATGACTTTGTCAATAAAAAACAGGGTTGCAAGTGGCTATATATTTAATTCGGCAACTGTAACCAATGGAAACCAAACCGTAAGCCCTTAACGCTGTTCGGAACCATTTTATATTCAGAATCTACCGGGGCAGGCGCTTATTAGCCGGAACCCAGACTCCAAATCCCTATTGTCGGAGACAATAAATGGTCACAAGCACTTCTATTTAAATATAACTTTTATACGATCCTCACAGGCTTGTATGGTTCACAAAAACGTACATTACGGCTTATGATAATGACTCCTCCTCCCAAAGTACCAATTATGGTCAAGGTCTCCGTGGGACCTTTTCAGAAGCCTCATCAGCGTAACCTGCTCCATTGACTTTGATGCTTTACGCACTCCCTGTTTTGTTGTCGTCGGGCACTGTTCTACGATTAACTCGTTACATGTTATCTATTCCATTACAGTGCGTAGCAGTAGCTTTATAAATGTAGCTGCTGATGCAGCAGGGAAAGATAGTCCGGTCAAGATTAAATAATATTAAAGTTGTGTTATATGCAGTGGCCACATGCTTTACGTCTCTCTGTAGCCCTTGACACCTTCTAAGATATAAATATTTTTGTCTCTTAATATTTGGACATAATTATAACTAGCTATCAGAGGCAAAAGTGAGTTGTACATACCCGGTAAAGCGTACTGTGTATGCTCTCTAACATAAATACATGAATGTTTTACCATATATGAATCTATATGTTTGAGTGGAACCCTGAATAAAGAAAATGAAGCTTATTCCGTTATAAATAAAATAAAAATGACAGAATTCGAGAAGCTCATTGTTCTAAACTATTTGGCTGCGGCGAAAGATTCATATGCGGTCTTAGGTTAAGCCAATTTATAACGAAGTTCGCCGTCAAATGAATTATTGACTAGAATTTCCATTTTCAAGCCTAACAAACAAATAAAGGTCGAATATGTTCTGTATGTTGTAGATTATTTAGGAAATTGGACGGTATGGATACTTACTGCTATGTCAGGGAAGTCGAATTCAATTAATGAAAATCGCATGGAAACAACTATGTATTTCATTTCTTGCTAAACCGCATCTCTGCAGGAAAATGTTATGCTCTTTCCAATGGACAAATTTTTTTACACCTGGCATGTGTAGAAGTATTTTAAAAATCGAAAATAAATATAATTGTTCTCACTGACTAAGCAGTTAGTTTAGTACAGGATTGAATTCATATTTGTGAGCCGACATGACATGACCCTTTCCTCTTTAGGTTATCTCACATCATTGCCTCCATCACTTTGGGTAAGGGTAGATTACTAATCCCAACATTTCGTCAGTTTCCCAGTCTTGGATCTATACATAGGTAGTATAGCCTATAGAATTGATCCCGATTAGTGCTGGCCTTCAGCAATTACAGTATCATATCATAATATAAAGCCGTTCTCAGATTTGTGGACTCACCAGCATTGAAATTACTGTAAAGTGACAAAATTTTTCGGAGCCGGGAACAGTAAATGTACTCAAACTTCAAGAACTCTCTGCCCTATCTTATCAGAGAATTTTTAAGTATCTCCGAGTTTTTGAAGTCAAGAGTATGCTAAGCTGTACTGTCGTGGGCTCGAAAAATTGGTGCTTACTGTAGTTTCCGCTAACCCCATTGACTGAATATAGGGATGTATGGAATAAATGTAACATGATGTCTATATTTTTGATGTAGTCTGCCTGGCCTGGACCTACTTAATAATTACTACGGTAAAACCGAACTCTATAGTTATCTCTCTAAGCCCTTCCTCGATTTCTTCACTTTAACTCACCACGAGGAGGCACACGTTTTGGAAAGCGTAGTGTATATAAATACGATAGGTCTCAAGTCAGCGTCAATCCTTCGCCCTCCACAACTGATCATTGACGTGAGAGTGTTCCAGTTAGGAAGATCAGGCTAGAATACCTGCTCTTATTCGGCTAAGCCTAGCTTATAAATTAAAGAGTCTACACAATAATGGGGGCAAAAGGAGCTGAGGAATTCTCTGTAATTGATGTGATTCGGGCCAAGCGGGACGGGAAGGAGCTGACACAGAAGCAAATTGAGAGTTTTGTGGGGAAGCTGAGCTGTTCAGGAGAGAATGGGCAAGTTCATGAGGCCCAGATCGGTAATCTTGAATTTTTTAAATTGGATATTTTTTCAGTGTCGAGCTTAAATTGCAGTATTGAGCATAAAGTTGTATTTAGAATTTAGGTTAAACATGTTGGGAACTATATTAAATTCATATTCGACAATAGAATGTCAACTGACATTATTTGACAAATTATTTGCTATAGGAGCATTCCTTATGGCCATCTTCCTAAACGGCATGTCAACGTCTGAGACGGCTGCCCTCACTAAAGCAATGACATATTCAGGTAATGATGAAACGATCCTTCAATTTCAACGTAATTCACTGTCTCTTGTATAATGTCGAATTAGTCCATGACTAAAATATATTCTATTCAAATACCAAGTAATAATTGAAGCGTCTGTGGTCAAAAAAGGTTTCACATTTACTTGGCCCATTGCCTGGAAGCAAACTGTGGTGGATAAGCATAGCACGGGCGGGATTGGTGACAAGGTAAGTAGCTAGTGATTAAACACACATAACGCCAGTAGTGGCTCACTATGTCAAAAACCTGCTAACCTGTTTGGAATACACGGTATTAGTGTTTAGCATACAATTCATTAGCACAAAAGCATATTTTAGTTCCGAATACGAGCATACTTTCTCAAGTTATAATTCTCACTTCCTTGTTATAAGTGACTTAAAGGACTACGGCGTAAGTATTTGATAAATGCACTAAAATGAATATTTACGAGAATCAGAACTCAAACCCATGTTAAATTGTTGTGAAAGGAAGTTACTGCCTTAATTCGGAATTCGTAGAAGTTTGCCCTGAACGCTGACGCGCTAAGAAGTATATCAAGTATAATGCCAATCATTTCCCTATAGGTCCAAGATGGTAAAGTTGAGGGTCCAGTTTCGGCTCCTAAATGAGCCCGTCTTATGTAAATTAATTAAAGTCCCTTGAGTGACGGAAGGACCTTGGGCCGGGCTCTGAATAAATTAGAACCCTTCCCCCCCGCCTCAACTAATGCTCAATGTAAATTAATTTATGGACGTAGACGAGCCTCATATTGGCTCCGGCCTTGGCCGCCTGTGGCCTCCACGTGCCCATGGTCTCTGGACGGGGCCTTGACATCACGGGCGGGACGCTGGACAAGCTGGAGTCCGTCCCGGGTTTCTCTGTGAGTCTCTCCACGGACAGGATCCAGGAGATCCTGGAAGAGGTTGGATGCTGCATTGTTGGGCAGACGACGGACCTCGTGCCGGCCGACAAGTATCTATACAGGATCCGGGACACGACGGCAACCGTCGACTTTGAGAACCTCATCGTGGGTTAGAACGCTTTTAAGCAATTAATAGTATAAATAGGTTATTTAGGCAAACTGGTAGGCTGGGAAGCTGTAACAATCAGCTGACAAATTTCAATTGTTTGGTGTGAATCAAACCTAAGATAACCTTTTGTATTCCAAATCTAACCTACCATAAATTTTACGAAGTCCAAATATCACCTAACCTTCACTTTTCCGAAATTCAAATCTAACCTATCTTAATAGCAGGAACACGAATCTGACCTAGCCAAACTTTTTGAAGTTCAAGTCTGCCAAAACTTTGCTTATATCTAACCAAATTCATTCTAAAATTAAATTTAAATCGAGTCTAACATTTTTGTAGTCAAAATCTAACCTGGCTCAGCTTAATTTAGTGTCGAACAATAATAACTTAATATAATAGGAATGAAAAGAACTAAGTCTAGCCCTACGGTAATTATTTCAACTGAATTATCGGCTTCGATTAGGCATTTTTTGGTAAAGCATATATTGTTTCTAGTAGCAAATTCTTACCGAAAACGAAAATATCCATATTTGAACCAATACAAAGATGTGTAGATTAATCAAGCCTGAAATAACTTAATGCCACACTAATTTGACAATTTTTGTTTTTGCGCCATTAGTGTTTTAGACTCACCTAATACTTTGGTTTCCTCTTTTCCCCTGACTACTGTACAGCTTCGATAATTTCCAAGAAGGCAGCCGAGAACTTGGACGCCCTGGTTCTAGACATCAAATGCGGGTCGGGGGCCCTAATGAAGGACCTGGCCTCTGCCCGGTCACTGGCTTCCAATCTAGTAAGTCCCAGAGTTGTACAACAGGGTCAACCTGATCCTCCCAACTTTCCCTTTGAACTCGGCTCTCGGCTCCCTCATTTCAGTAATGAGATTTTGGAGGGCAGGGAAGGTGTTCCCCTTTGACATTTTGTTCTCCAACTATTTAATTTTCCTACTCAAACAAAGTGTTGGGACGCCGTTCATGATGCCCAGGCCTAATATTCCTAGTCTCTGACCCCGCCGACTCTCCCTCAAGGAACAAAGAGACAATATTGACTCGGGGGTCTGGGCTGGGGCCTCTGTTGACTCACTCTAACTGGAAATAGAGTACCAGACTATGTATTAGTTACCTACGTAAATAGAATATGTGGGAAATTTGGTGGAGGCTGCGGACGGGGAAAGGGGCCCTAATCCCCCATAATTTAATTTTCAGGTGAAAACTGGGAATTCCTTCGGAATGAAAGTAAGCGGATACATTACGAATATGGAGGCTCCGTTGGGCCGGGCAGTTGGGAATGCGCTTGAAGTAGCAGAAGCGATTGAGACGCTCAAGAATAACGGGCCGGAGGATCTCTACGAGCTAGTACTTGTTCTCGGTAAGTAAATAACTGACTGGATGTGAGAGTTTAATTATTAATATGACATAGATTTTAGAATAAAAAGGAAAATTTAACTAAATCGGAACAGGATCGTTACCCCTAGTGTTACAACTGCTACTCTTTATATTTAAATCTACTTCTATTTAAATTGAGTTGTGATACTTGCGACTTCATTGCTTAATTGATTTTGTAATTATTTAAAGACCTCAGTTTTTATGTTCAGGAGAAATAGTTAAAGTTTAAATAGTAACCAATTGCAATAAGTATAAATTTCACCCTTGCTTTACAGTCCAGACCTAACCTCCCGAGTTATATTCTGAAATATTTAATTTTATGTAATAACTTTTAAAAACTTTTACGTGAATCTGCCACAATTGTTGTCGCCTTTCCCAAGAGCTACAGATTTAGCACAAACCCAGTCGTTCTATCTACTAGCCTTCTCAACCTCCTTGTCCAAATAAGCTAGGCGCGGCTATGAACCATGATCTCAACATTCTGGAAAACAGTAGCGGCGAGTATATTAGGTGCGGCGTAAGATCCTATATACTGTAATAGGTCGAATTCGGCAGAGAAAGTGAGCCCGAATCCCCCGCACAGAGCCGGAGCAAGTAAAATTGTGGGAGTTCCAATAACAATAGGAATATGAGCCAGAGTTGAGGAGATAAATAAGGAGGAGGTTGTGATAGAACCAGGCCAGATTTTTGGCCTCTCGCTCTCTCCCTTCCATTGAGGAGGGCTGGCTGGGCCTAAGAGCGTGAGTTGGGGAAGAAAGGCGGCCGGCCTCACTTTCACTTGATCTCTCTCATGCGGTAAAAGTAATGGACTGACGAGGCATCATGCCCAGGAACCACGCACTAGGCAAATTTACATAATAAAATAAGGCAGCGGACGGATCCGGCACAGATGTAGGTAGGTGACTTGGGTGGGTCCTCTCCTGATACAGATTGGGGACAAACAGATCAGCTTCCATAGCATCTCCTTTTGTCTCTTCAATATTCTACTATCTATTGTAATTATTAATGCCGAAAGAGCCCAAGTCAGGCTTATAAGCTAGCTCCCAGGCCTCCTCCTTATTCTTCTGCTAGAGTTCCTGTTTATGCTCTTTTTGGAGCGGAAAAACTCGAGAATTGGAGTCTCAATAGTTTTCGAAGGGGACCTCAGAGGCAGGCCTGGTATTATACTCTCCCAAACTTTCCCAGCCTAAATACGTGAATAATCATTTCCAACTTTTAGGAGTCCCAAATCTCATATAGCTATTTAAATGCTCTTTTAAAACTTTAGTGACCTGTAGAATATGGTAGTACTACCTTAAACTATGCATTACGAGTTTGGTAGTAAAGTCGGACTTTAACGTACAAGTAAAACTGAAGTGGTAAAACCGAGTTAAACTTAAAGCTTCAACTTTCCGTTCCACAACAGTTATAGGTTAAAGACTAAAAACGACTTAGATCGCCACCCCATGGCCAGACGTTAGCAATATAAAGTAGCCTGCCTGAATCTTCACGTCAGCATAAGAAAGCCTAAACTTCCACCTCCGACTTTAGCAGCCTATAACAGTCCAAACCTTCACCTCAAACTTTAGCAGCCTAAACCGTCCTAATGGGTCATAAAAAGGCTACACTAATAATTCATACTTTCTCAGATTATAGTCCGCTTTTATTCAATTTTGTCGGCTAGAATGCCTTTAACGCCAATCCAGCCGCTAATAGTCTAAAACTCCATTTGTGACTTTCAAATGGAGTGAAAGATGCTCACGGAGTCGCTAGGAGCATCGAAGCCGATCCTTGCTCCTAATGCGTTGAGGCATAACGTAAGTTCCAAGGCCTGCCTTAAAGTCCCGAACCCTAGCCGTTGCATTCTCTTGCCTTTTTTTTTTTGCCAAATTGTGGATCTCCTTTGATTCCGTGCCGGTATTGTATGATCATATTGTGTCCTCCATCCCTCCTATGGTCTGCCCAAGGAAATGATGACAGGAGGAAGCCGGGAATGTTCCCTGCCAATTGAGCCTGGGAACAACGGAAGGAAGGTCGGATTGCATGTTTGAAATTACAAAGGGCGGCCCAATCTCCCCATTCTTACCCTCAAGGAAGCTGGCCTAATGAGTTTCTTCCGGATCCCCTCAAAGGGTTATATTGAGGCCAAAGACTAACCCTGATCCTTATGTTCCTGCTGGCTCCTAACCTCAAGGTGAAAGCAGGCGGCCCTCAACTCACCCCAACTCTGTCTCGGAGAAATGTTTTATTGTAAAAAGTTCGGAAGAAGTAGGAGGGCGGGAGCTGGGCCAATAATTGCCCATGGAGCTCGTCCAACCAATTCCCAAAGTTTCCAATTCCATTGGAAATTTAAATGTAATATAAAAGTCTGACTCTGAGGGATGGGAACGGGCGGATTTGTCCAAAGTCAGCAAACACAGGCCGCCGGCTCTTCCCAATCCAACCGAAGTTGACGGGGACCCCCAGGGAAACCCCGTATGACCCATCTGTAGTCGTCATAGGTAAACTGGACCAAATTGAGAAACTTTTTTTATCTTGGGCCTGGGAAAATAATTTAGTAGGTAGCATAGAGACGGATTCCTGGTGGAGGGGATAGTCAGATCCGAGTTACGGCCACTAAAAGGTTAGATTGCGGTTGGAATGGGATGGATCTTCCCAAAAATACATTGTAAAATCTCCTTTTATTCCTTGCCCTGGCATCTGTGAAATTGGACTACCTAGCTATTCTATCTGATCCTTCCGAGCCAACCGTTTTGGTCAGGCCGCTGCTGGTGAAGTAAACTCACGCACGTACTTTACTACCTTCGCTTAGCCCACAATAGCTGTGCTTTCATTATACACTGAAAATGCTCAACTTTAAGCTGTCATATCAAAGATTAGGCTCTGCATACTCCGCATTAATGGTACTACAGTATATCCGGCCTAGCATATAGAAATTGTTTTAAGAAATATCATACCTAACACAGCTGTGACATTAGAAGCTTTCAGCTCCTTTCACTACATAAATATTCACCATCTATGCAAGTAAACTATACACTTTTCAGTAGGTTATGGGTCTGCATTTATTTAGGTTAGGTTAAGGTACTTTCATCCCAATGCTATGTGTGTTACAACACTCCTCCTCCCCACCCTCACTCTTCTCTCAGTTTGTGACGTATGGAATGAACAAAAGCAAAAGCTCAGCTCCACTTTTTCTCCACATGCCACATGGCTCTTTCACGTGTACTAAGTTCAAATACCATACGCTTGAGTAGGCCGG
>JAQFZY010001819.1:0-13849 GCA_034696285.1 Hypogastrura burkilli | reverse complement strand
ATCAAGAATCAGGCCGTTCTGAAATAATGTGGGCCGGCAGATAGGAAGTCCACATTCCGTTTTAGCCTTACTATACAGTTGAGGTCCGTAATGCACTTGAAGCAGGCAAAGTTCTGCTGCTCATGAATACTGTAGTTCCGGATGAGGGCCTCCATGTTGTGAAAGTTGGATAACCTGAGGATCTGACGGAGGCTCCGAGCGTAGGCGGCAAGGAGCGTGTCCATCTCGTACAATTTCTTTTGATTGATCCGGTCTTGACGCTGGAAGGGCGTCTCCCCAAGGATCCGAATCTGGTTCTTGAGGATCATGAAGCCCATGAGCTTGGTATCATGGCGGAGGGTCCGCTGGAGGTCCTTGACTTCCAGAACGTGCTGCTTCGACTCCTTGTCGCTCTTGTCCCGCAAGGAGTGGACTTTGAGCATGTATTCGTCCCTACAGTCGTGTTGGATCCCTTGGGTGTTAATCCATGAAATGTCCCGAAAATCATTACTCCAGCCTTACCGCAGATCATAGGCCAACGTGGCATGGTAAACGGACTTCCCCATTTCATCCTTCACCCATCTTTCCTGTTTCTTGATCGTCACGAGCGAATCGTAGAAGACGCCCCGAAGCTTGAGCATCATGTTAATTTCGTCTCGGTGGTCCTTGTTCTTGGACAGTAGGGTGTCATTCCTGGTCGTTGCCTAAGGTAACAGTTATAGGTAAGCCAGTTACTCACTCAATTATCACTCAATGGAGGTTGAGGTCATGTGTTCAGGGAGGCAGGAAGGCCAGACTGGTGGCTAGCTACGGACTTACGACGTAAAGCCTGTCCTCCAGTTTCCGCTTCCGCCGCTCGGCCTGCGGGACGGTCATGGCGAGCCCGTAGACGCTCTGGACCTTGAGCTGCTGAGCCGTGAGGGACTTCATAATCTTGTCCACGTTCATGATTATGTCCCGAATGCTCTTGACCGTGTTGACACAGTCCAGCTCCGCCTTCTCGTAGAACTCGAGGAAGGTGAGGATGGAATTGATGCTGGTCTTGTCTGTGGCCCGGTTCCGAGCCGAGTCCACGTTCTTGAGGTCCGTCTCAATGTCCTCCTTCTCGTTCGTGAGGAGGTCAAGGAGGTAGGTTTGCCTCGAGATGAGCTGTGGGTCATACAACGAAAGTAATATGTTGTCTTAAGTAGGGAAGTGGCTGGGAAAAAACAAGGGTCATCTGGGTCATTACGCTTCCTCGGGCCATGATCCCCTGCCGAGTATATTCCATGAGGCGGTACTGACGATGGAGCCGCATGTACTCCTGCCGGACCATTGTCTCAAAGTCAATGTCTCCCACAACGTCCTGGAGCATGACTTCCCCCTGGTCCTTGTCCTCCTCGGCCTTCTTCAGCTTCCCGTCCACAGAGTAGCTGACCGGCTCCTGGGCCTTCTTCCCCTTCTTGGGCCCAAACCCATGGCCGACCTTCTTCTTCTTGCTGGACTTGGACTTAGATTTAGGCATGATACTAGCCACTACTTGGGTCACGGAGGAATAGAAAATATAGTTAATACACTTCAAGCTTAGACTAAACTGTGTGACACGGGGTTGTATCCTCAAGCCTGTACTATATGATACAAACTGCCTCGACCTGGAGAGCCTATAGAGTAACACTAACCTATCAAATGACTTAGTTTTAAAAAAATATGAAAAACATTGTAGAGAAAATCCCGTCACACCTATGGACTCTACCTCTAATGCCTTATGCCTGATATAGTAATTAAAATCAATTGTACAGTATTAAGTAGCATTATTGCGCATTGTTATGTTGACGCTTAAAAGGAGGACGTGAGGATGGTTCTTATGGCAGTCTAACTAACAAACGTACTCTGGACAGATATAGTCACATTAATTAAGGCTCGAAAAGTTGTGATCTGTGGATCCAATTCGCATTACTGAGATCAACCCCATTTATGTAGAACGGCGCTTTATGTAAGCGTTACGGAAGTGTTGAACTACAAGTTCCGTCTCCGCTAGCCTTTAGAGACGCTGCTGGGGACTTTAGAACAATAACAACCATAAATGTAGAAGAAATCGAAATACCTATTTAATTAAAAAAAATATATCTGGAAACGAAATGACAGCGCAACATATTTATTGTAAATTATGACGTAGTGCTCGCGAGCGTATTTAATTTTATGGTTAATAATTAATTTATGGAAACGGGAAAAAGTTTGAAAGGAAAAACGAATGTAGTATATAAGCTTTGGCAAACCACAGAAGAGATTATGCACATGCAAGTACCTTACTTTTTATGATATACGACGTCATAGAATGATTTTGTCGTTTTCGTAATTACTGACTTCGTCATCGTTGTGCCTCACCTGTTAGGATTAGGAGTTTCTAATTTGGATTGTCGTCATCATTGTATTGTTATGAGTCATAATGTTTGTACATGTATAGGTAGTACGTGTAGTACCTACACGTATACGCGTATGTGTAGCAGTCCGTCGAGTCGAGCCAAAATACACAAACTAAAATAGGACGTGAGGAAAAGGAGGCGAGAACACTCCGAAGCAAGCATTACGTCAAGAAGCAATAAACATTCAAGAGCGGTTACTCTTGATCCCAAGCTGCGATACTTTGAACATTATTTCAATCTCATATCTCATCTCAAAAAAGCCAGACAGAAAAAAGAAGAAATCGTTATTTTTGAATTATTGTAGAGATCATTACGGTAGGTGGTAAAGAAGAAGAGTATCTGTGCTTTGGTTGATTTATACCACGCACCTACTGCTGCTTTTGTTGTATATTACTTTAATCAAAAAACTATATTTACCCGTGTTGTATTTGGTTACACATTTACAGCTTTGCACGTCACACTGACATTGGCGAGTCATTGTCATTATTGACGAACTCACGTCCAGATCCGTAGTCCCAATTTTCATCAAAACTACTCATAAGAGCTACATACATAGATCGTGTTCGTGACTGATTGTGCAATGGAGGCTCCGATCGTGAATCCGGTAATTTAATTAGCTTAATCATTATCAATTATTCTGTGTTCTATACCTAGTAGTTCCCCGCATGATTACAATTGAAAACATAATGTACCTACCAATAATTGTTGTAGTCAGGGAATTTAATATAATGTAGGTACAATTCTAAGATAGTATATCCGTTTTGACTGTACTGTTTTGTATTTACAGCCGGTGCCGTACATTGGCTACATAAACAACGGGTTTCGTGGAGGTCGGCTGGTTCGGGTCCAGGGCAGGATTAATCATAACTCACACGGGTAAGCAAAAGAACACACGTAATAGTTACTTACTTGTAACCTGTAACCGGTGGGCAGTGATTTGTGAGAGTCCCGTTATAAATAGTGTTTCTTTTTTCACAGATTTAAAATAGAGCTCCTCTGTGGTCCGAATCCGAACCACGATGATGTTGCCCTCCACTTCAACCCTAGGTTCTCCGAAAACGTTGTAATCAGGAACTCAAGGAATTACTCGAGTTGGGGAACAGAGGAAAGGCACGGGTCAGGGTTCCCCTTCATAAGGGGCCAGGCCTTTGAGGTCCTCATTCTCTGTGAACCACAACACTTCAAGGTTTGTAACCTACATATATGTATTAAGTATGACGGAAATTAGACATGAGAGCAGTAGGCAGGTATCCAGATTTAATGTTGTACAATTTCTTGGTTCACAGATAGCAATAAATGGTCAGCACTACGCCGAATTTGATCACCGGGTCCCCATTGAGCGGATCAGCCATTTGGCTGTTGATGGTGACATTACGATTGCCTTGGTTCAGTTTGATGGAGGCTCCAGCCCTTCGGATTCCGACCCATCCGCATCTGCCCCTCCAATGGGCAGTGGGCCGGCTTATGCCCCGCCCACCGAGGTCTACGGGAATCCCCCTCCTTACGGCTCAGCTCAACCTGGCTTCGTCCCGCCGCCCTATCCAATGCATTCGGGTGGGGCCGGAATCCCGCCGTTCCCTCCACAACCTGCCTATGCCTCAGGTGCCCATGGGTACCCGCCTCCGGGCGGGCCCTACCAACCTCCAGTTGGTCCTTACCCTCCACAGCATGGATATCCCGTAAGTTCAGTTAAAACTTAAGAGTGCCTTCAATTTCACTGATTCCCCAGTCCAGGATCTCGTTATTTACTGTTTACTCCTTGTAGCCGCCAGCTTATGGAGCTCCAGGTCAAGGTACATATCCCTCTGGGCCTCCAGGAGCTTACCCAAGTCAACCCGGCTACTATCCCGGTCAACCTCATGGTCAGTATCCCCCGGGTATGCAGCAGGGCTATCCAGGCGCCCAGCCTTATCCCCCAAAAAGCGGGGGTGGGCTTATGGATAGTGCTGGGAAACTTCTTGCGGGTGTTGGGCTTGCAGGTGTTGCGGTAAGTTCACTCCAATGTATGTTATCATATTTAAGGCAAATGAAATTAAAAATAATAAATTCGCAAATTCTCTCAAATTAAATTCGGACGAAGTTGTTATGTAATTACTGGTTCCTTTTGTAGAACAAAATCCCTGGTCTAGGAGGTCATGGTCATGGTGGTCATGGAGGCCCAGGTTATGGGGTACAGGGTGGAGGACACTCGTCCGGTGGATTTCCTGGTGGGGCTGGAGGCGTAATGGGGGGTGCAGCTGCTCTTGGTATTGGCGGTGCACTAGCTGTAAGTTTCATTTTCATTTCACTGTTAAATGCCTCGGTTATAATTGGCTTTAAAATGCGTCGATGTCTCATTTTCGAACTTATAGCATAAATCATTTTCTAGCTATTTATTTCCTAGAATCACTGATTTCGCTGATTGGTTGATCATTCAAATACGAATAATATGCTTTCACTTAATTCGGAATACTATTCTATTGAATTCTCTTACAGAAAAAACTAAACCCGTTCCGCTAAAGCACAAACCGAAACCTGTGAATTCAACATCGAGCGAAGACTCTTTTACTTTTACACATGTTACCGCTAAATTAATTCTGTACTAAACCTTAAAGTATTTTTGGACCACCTCAGTTCACGCTTCCGCTGTTGTTGATTTTAAGTCTAGTATTAAATACATTATACCTACTTTGAGTAAATTAAAAGTTGAACTAAATTATGTGATTAATTTCTTGCTGCATTCATAAGCGATCCCCATGATTCGGTTTTTGTTTGAAGGTGGGAAAAGATTATTTTATTTATCACTTTATATTTTATTTAAATTAACATATTCATGTCGTTCTCCATTTTGCCAGGCAAAGATGCTCAAGCCCAAAAAGATGAAGAAAATGAAGAAGGGCAAAGCGCTTAAATATGGGCTTCCGCTGGCAGGAGTTGGGCTGGGTGGCTATGCTCTACACAAGGGAATGCACGGGCATCATGGATTCCGTCGGGGCTCAAGTAGTAGCAGTAGCAGTTCGGGCTCTAGCGAATAAGAATGTATTCTACTAAGTTTCCCAGATATCAGATGACAGTATTCTGTAGGAATCTGAGAAACAGCTAATTTTGAGTTTGTCCAGGGCTTCCGAAATCTCCTTCAGTATTCGATTGGTCTGATAAGTAATACTGATAACAAAGTACATGACAGTCGCCTGTTGAATACTTGGTTTGTAAAATATACATTTACGTAGCCTGACATAACGTAAGGCTAACGACTGAATGGTACCTACTTACTCTCTTACTACATATATTTCTCAAATGGTTATCATTAGATTTTAGAAATGGTTGTGACTCGGTGACTCGTAACGTTGTAACTGAAAAGACTTATGAAATTACCGAAATTATAATAACCCCCTAAACTAAACTACATTGTCTTTTATGACGCTGGAAGGTTTATCTTTAACTTGTATAACGTAGCTGATATAGTAATCTTGCGAAATACAGTAGTATGCTTTCAGTGAATCTCACTTTAATACTGATTGGATACAACAGCTTCGTGAATTAATTAAATAATAGTTACATCTTATGTAGGTGCTACTAGAAAGTTAAATTCTTACAGATATTTTTTCACTCTGATTTCTTGCCACTAAAATTATTGTTTCTTTTTTAATTTTTTTTTTTTGCTTTCTTATAAACCATTTATGAAGTTGAAATAAATATATTGAACCTAAAATTGTGCTGAAGATACGTCCCTACTAGGTATTGTACTAGTTTGGAATAAATTGTAGACTCATCCACACAATGACATTAACAAATAAAGTTTTGAAGGTTCTACGATCGCATTAATGGCCCATAAAGTATAGATTTTAGTCCAAAACGAAATTATAGGCCAAATCTAGATTTTAACAAAATATTTTGGATCAGGTCGGGTATGAATCAGGTATAAAGGGACTAAAGATGTGTAGCCAACATCTATATTATTTGTTCATTTATGTATTTTTTTGAGGGCTGAAATATAAATTTTTTGTATTATCAATTACCATGGAAGGTAAATTATTTTCTGAAAGCAAACAAGCTGGGGAAGTTGATAGTTTTCAAATTTCAATGGCGGGAATTTTGCGGCAAAAGTAGTATGTAGCAGTGCAAAATTAAAAAAACAAAATTAAAACTGAAATTCAAAATTCAAATTATAAACGTTTTAAATAACGCTTAGCGTCAACCTTTGTTGAGCATTATTCCGTACAACAAGTGTGCCGAGTTTCTATTCTAAGACATTCGACGCGGTCTAAGTAAGTGTAGATTCTGATTGTAGAATGGCTAGTTTCGGTAAAGTAGTCCTGAGCTATGGAGACTATATCATTCGGGCCTCCGAGATGTCAATCCTGGGCGGGCCTAACTGGCTCAACGACGTGATCATTGGATTCTACATGGAGTACCTAATGAAGGAAGTCTACCCACCAGGCCCCCAGAACAAGCTCCGGTTTATAGGGCCTGAGGTCACGCAGTGTCTCAAGATGAGCGGGCCCGAAGACACGCTCAGCCTCATGGGGAGCTTAGAGGGTTCAGACTTTGTGTTCTGGGTCCTCAACAACTCCGAAGACCCTGAAGAGCTAAACGGGGGCTCCCATTGGTCAGTCCTTGTGTACTCCCGGCTCGAGAACGTTATTGCTCACTTTGACTCGGCAGGGCTCAACTCGAGCTCGGCCGACATGCTCTATCGACTCCTTTCCAAGGTCATCACCCCACGTGAGTCACATGGACGTGCCCTTCAGAATGCTAATGGTCGAAAAGCCGATTTAATATTTACTGCTTTCCAGGTCCTTCCTTCCAGATCCGAGGATGCGAGGCCCAACAAAATGGTTATGATTGTGGTCTACACACAATTTGCAATGTTAAGATTATTGCGGACTTTGTGAGTAAAACAAAGTGTCTCAACGGGGTTACTACGGCCAAGGCTCCGGAGGCTCAAGCTATGAGAGCTCGCTTAGTGGAACTAATCAAGAAGAAAGTAGGTGAGGTCTCTCCAGGAACTGCTAATCCACCCAGTAGTGGCCGTAAATCTTAATGTGTTCATATACCATGACTGAAGACAGGTCTAAAATACGTACTCGAAAACTCCATACGCTAAATTCCCTGTGCCCTCAATACGATTTCTACATGTTCTCCAACATCCTTGTGTACATCAGCAAATAAAATCGATGAACAACGGCAATAAAATGTGTCCCTCGTAATAAAACTTTATTCAAGTTCCTAAGCTGACTTTAACCTGTTAATAGTCAACATACCTGCCTGCCTAATTATTCACAGTAATAGGGCGAGTTTAGGCCGTGTGCTGTGCCATAACACCAGAAATTAAAACAAACTACAATAATTACTTATTTGTGCATAAGGTACAATTATATAACTTACAGAAATAGGGCCAAAGTTTGTAGTACGACCTGCGTATCTATCTAGTCTCTACTCTGTAAGTATTGGATTTAATAACTTAGTTTGTCCTTGCATCGCATCGGCGTGAGATTTTTAAAACTGCGAAGAAACTTCAACTGTATATACAGAATTTTGGACTAAGTGGGTTTGTCAGAGAATGAAGTTAGTCGTTGTTAACTCACAAAATGGGTTGGATTAAACATATTTAAAACGAAGGCTTACCGAACTTAGGCTTACTATCAACTACTCTGCGCTTTTAAAGCTATTCATTTCATTGTCTTTGAGTTTTAAGTTTAGTTGTAGGATGTTTTAGGAGGTTAAGGGTAATTAGCTCGCGTATAAGAAGAATAATTCCTTTACTTCTTCCCACTCACGACAGAATCCCCGTACAGACTCTGACGAACCTCGTTAATCGCCTTGCACCACTCCAATGCAAATCCTTCGGGATCTTCTAAGTAGTAAGTTCGGTTGGGCTGTAAAGATAACGGAAAGTGAAACACTGCACTCTGAGCTGAACCGGCTTACATTATAAAGCCATATATGCGAATTCCTGTATTCGTACTTACCGTGTGGACAAAGAAAATTCGAAAGTCCTTTGGCTCTGGGTTCAGCGTTGCGGACCAAGGGATCTGACCCTTGACCACCATACTGTTGGGCTCGCAATAGTACAAGTGTGGCCCTTCAGTAAGAAGTAACATCCGACGCCGAGAAAATAATCCCTGAAAATCAAACAAGGATTAGTTGAAGGAGACTTCGTATTAGGGTGATACTATGTATTTATTATTTATATTGTGAAATCTATTAGTATTTAAAATTATCCTTGTTCACGACAGGAATTTAGTTAACTTATACCAAGCTTGTTATTTTGTGCTTGTTTGCAAGCTTGTTTTTTTTTACCAGTGTTACTTTCGATTTCATTATGTAAGTGATTTTTCAATTAATTGAAAATGTTAATTTAGATTTGAGAACTTGTTTTAGCGGTTTCAATGTAGGTTATCTTGAATATTTACAATCTACAACCACCTGCGACTTACCTTCCGTTTACTGACTAGTCCTTGTTTCAATATTAAACTCCCCTTCACAACAGCATGCCAGGCATTGCTCTTTGCCTGCTCCTTAAGCCTCTCCTGTCGGTCATCGTCATCGGCCGGCAGAAAGTTACGGCTCCGGCTAAGTTTCCGAAGCGTGTCAGATGATGACGACTTCTTTGTTGAATCTGCAACGAGTCGGTTCCGATTCTCTTGCTCAATATTCATTTTGTCCATGAGGAGCGTCGAGAGCGGGATTTCTTCCTCATCGTCATCCGAATCAACGGAGACTTGGTGATGAGGGCCGGTCCCGGATCCGGCCTTATCGGACCCCTCAGGCCCCCAGAACATGTTTGGAAAGTCCTCATCGTCCTCATCTCGTAGGGACCGCTCGGCGATTATTCTCGGGTTAAAGCCAGGCGCCAGGGAGTCAGATATCTGTTGTGAAACAATAGAGCTATTTTTGGGACACCGTTGTTCGCGTCAGCGTTGCATGAAATCGTACTTTGCAATAAAATCACACCACAACAGTATGATTTCAAGTGATTTAATATGGCCGAAATTTTGTATGTCGATGGTCAGACTATTTTCGGTCATATAAAATCAGCTGTAATTATCACCGTGTGATTAAATTAAGATAAACTCACAACCCGTTCAAATCGCATGAAATCATATAAATCATATGACCACGCAAGTCTCCTAAATTATAATCATACACCGTTCAAAAATCACATGAAATTATAATCAAAGAATCACATGCAACAACACTGATTTGCGTTTGAATTGCTTACTTGACTCCGCAGAGCAGGCCCAGCTGTCGTGGAAGGAAGGTAAGGTAGAATCAATGGAGGCTCTTGGTCACAGAGGGTGTCCCAATTAGTTCCTTGGAAGAAAGGGTGAGCTTGAATTGAACTATAACGATCTACGTCGTTGATGCCTAAACGATCAGAATGCTCCAGTTTCTGAGGAGGAAGTAAATGGGTTAATTTGTAAATTAGCCTCGTTTACTGTATCCCAAGAAGACTCACCAGGAGCTTCTCGACAAGATCCTTTGCTTCAGGGTCGAACCCAGCAGGAAACTCGTACTCCAATTTAAGAATTTTTTGAAAAATTAAATACTCGTTCCTATAAAATCGGAAATATTAGTAAATATACACACGTGCCAACTCAATTAAACTCCATCTCAATTATGAACTCACGGGCCGTGAAACGGTGGAAGACCTGAGACAAACTGATACACAATGCACCCTAGAGCCCACAAGTCGGCTGACGGACCAACGCTTGTATATTTCCCCTTTAAAACCTCTGGTGAGACGTACTGGGCCGTTCCAACGAAGCTATTATTTCGACCCGTTCGTCCCGGAGGCGGTTCCGTGTCTTCATTTTCTTTCTTTTTCTCTATTTCTGTAAGTTTGCAAAGCCAATTGGATGAGTGTCAGAAATCATGAATGAAGAGAATGCCAACAGCAACAGCTCTTGTAACACTGTTATACTTACACTAATTACTTACCAATGTCTTCAGCCTCCTTCTTGAGGATTTTAGCTGAGCCAAAATCTGTGACAAGTATATGACCCCGCTCGGTCAGGAGGATGTTTTCGGGCTTTAGGTCTCGATGAACAATTGATAGTTTATGAAGATGAGCAAGGGCGAGAACGAGTTCTCCAGAATAGAAACGACAGCAGGCAGTGTCAAAGGATCCAACCTTGTGTAAGTATTTAAGTAGTTCTCCACCACGACCGAAGGTCATGACGAAATCTAAGCAAATAGACAAAAAATTATGTCAGAGAATGAGCATCCTGATACCACTAGTACCACTAACACCGGCATATATAAAAATGAAGCTCCATCTTACATAGTCTCTCAGTGTCCTGGAATGTAGCGTACAGACGCACAAAAAAGGGTACTTTTGGATGCCTGTTCGCCGATAAAACTGCCAGTACGTCCTTCTCACGTCGTATTGACTCAGCCTTTCTTTCACGAATAATATGTTGCTTATTACAGACTTTGACTACAAAATTGAAAGTCAAAATTAAGCAAAACCTTGAAATAGTGATGCGTTAATAATATGTAATCCTGTAATATTTAAGTCTTTAATGTTCATCAACGCCGCTTACTTGCAAATTCATCTCCAGTCTTAACTTCCTTGGCTAAATAAACCTAAACAATCAGAAATCGATTTTTAGCAACCTAGTCACGTGCGCCGAACACGTTCTGCAGTAATAAACGTTAATCGTTTACATAACACGTGGCATGCTTACATATAATTCATGAGAATTTTTTTTGCCAACATTCAGCCTAACTTACCGATGAGAAGCTCCCTTCACCAATTAATTTCCCAAATCTAAAATCATCGGCCGTTTTCTTGGGTGGACCACCGGCTCCCCCCGCCACTGTGCCTGGCTCCGCCGCTCCAGCCGGATTATTACTACTAACACTAACGCGTGACTCTCCTGTGTAAACAAATAACAAATATAATTAATTACAATTCAAAATAATTAACTTACAACCTTAAAATTCAAATATCGACCTAAATCATACAGCCCCCGTAACTGTACCCGTGTGAACGTTTGCCGTAGGGTCACTTACCTAGACCTTCCTTTCGTATATCATCTATGCTACTATTGACCCCCGCTGTGTCGGGCTGCATGGGATCTCCGCCGTGGTGGACTTCACCTCCCTTGACCTCCATGACCTCCTAGTTGGACTGACTTTGAACTCTGTGACAGTGTTTAGGACGATGGGGAGCTTGTCCATGTAGACGTAGCCGAGCCGGGAGAGGACCAGATTGACGTGAGTCATTCACCGAATCACGAAGAATTTGTTGAAATAATTACTCAAGTGTGTTGTTGTGAATAATACGTGAGAGAGACGAAACCTGATAATGTTTTACGTCACGCTGACTTTGGGGAGTACGTATTCTATGCGTTCGGCTCCTTTTATGAATGAATGAAGCCTGCCTACCTACTCCTACTCCTACACTAGCGTATGAGGAAAGATTCAAGTTTTCCACGATGAGGAGATGGGAGAAAAAACGGAGTCTAGACGAGCTGTAGTAGAGCCCTATGTGGCCGATATAGGTTCGGAATTCACAAGGTAGTACAATGTGTGGGCCACCAAAATACACTCCCGCTACTACATACTACATATAGGCTGGCTGGAGTCATTGAACTTGAGCCTATTCCCCGTATCTGAGTCTAGACACTTTCTCCGGCCAGACCCATTCGGATTCGGACGCATAAATAAAGACCCGGAATCCCCGGATCCCACCGTTACTTCATACGTATGACATATAAACCCCATTCCCTTCGAGAACTATTGATACACGGGAAATAATGCATTCTTTGAAGACGCCAAAGAGTGTAAAATGCTTACCTTATATTAAACCATTTAATTACGTAACCTATAATGCTTACACGAGTAGTACGCTTTTTTTGAAATCATATTTTGAATTAAGCTACACAAAGATGTTAATGACAGGGCTCGAAGTCGGACAATCTTGACATGAATTTCCCAAATTTGACTATGAACAAATGCAGGTAATTATGAGAACTTCTTCCATCGTTATAAATTGTATTATTATATTATATGTATTATATTATATTATTCTATTATATCTTTTATAAAAGAGATGTGTGAAGCACGGAAGGCCGGAACCGGAAGGCGGTATTAATCCTGTTAAATATTATCAGGTCATAAATCTACTCTTAATTACTGTATTAGTATAAAGTATAAACCATTCCATGTAGTCATAACGCAAGAGTTACGGGTCCTAGGTCCTACCAAGCACACCAAACCAGACAGATCCAGATCCACAATGTACAATAGCACAAGGTATAAAATAGTTCAAATGATAGAGCTTCTGTCTTAAATGTATTTATATGCAGAAACATAGACACGGCCAGGTTCCGAACAAGATAATCAATTAATTGTTACTAATTTACTATAGCTAGGGAGTAGTTTACTTAATTGTCACTTTGGAACAATGAACTATGGCTTATTTACGTTTTGGCTGTAGTAGAAGTACTAGTACTAGTACTGGTTGGGCAATGGTCTTAGTATTGTCCTTCTATTTAGATTTAACATTAGTGCTGCCCAAAAAATAGACTTAAGGTCAAAACAAGATATGGAGTCAAACCCACTTCCTATGCCACACCCTGCCTGAGTCATATTGCTTGATTAATATCTATATTTGTTCGCTCGCATATTCTAGCATTTTCTGCTAAAGCCTATACTTCTTTGGGCAGCATTAATTACACGGATTTAGGGCTTCCTTGGATATTCCTCAGAGACGAGCAATTCGTTCGGCCCGACTAGTCTGCAAGTTGGTGTGGGCCCCCCAATACAGAACGTTAAGAACCCCAAAGCCCAGGAAGAGGATCCAGTAGGCGTGTCTTCCGGAAATCCTGTCAATATTAGAAACACAAGTCAGGAAACTGATATCTCTGGCATCTTTCAGCCGAATACCGTGTAGTTGCCTAAGTTACCTTTCCACTATTCTTCGGAATTTCCTCAAATAAAAGGAGAGGTCCTGTGACGTCTTTGCCTCTACAGTGGACCCTGGATTGGCTGCCCCTTCAATTCCGATCTCTTCATCCTCCAACTTGGGCGTCTTCACTTGAGCGCTCGAAGCTTCCTGTTCATAATCAACCAAAGCATGACTCATTTACCCAACTTGGTATTTCTACTTAATTCCACTGGAACTGGACCTAGAATGTACTACAAGTATAGATCCCATCTCACAGAGTGGAAATGGAATTTCAGAACTATGGACTGAGACTAATAGCACTATAAATACGATTTTAGAATATTACATGTTCGGAGCTATATTATGGCAGTCTCTGAAAATTTTACCGGGACCGAACCCAAACTTTTAACTCTTAACCTTGCACTAATATTAATTAAACAATTTACAACCTTGTCATTTTCGTCCTCAGCCGGCACCGGGTTCCGCTCAAAGTAAACGTTGGCCAAGTCCACTTCAAAGGGAAATAGAAGTACATTGTAAAAATCGTTAGGATTGCCTACTAATTTCGATTCAGCAAAATATTATTTTT
>JAQFZY010001818.1:0-13850 GCA_034696285.1 Hypogastrura burkilli | reverse complement strand
TTCTCGTTTCTCGTATACAGTGCTCGTAGAATAATCTCGTTGCTCAATATCAGATGCTAGGTGTAATTACATACATGCACATACCTCTACCTATGTAGTTTATAAAACCCCATTGCGTTGTTTGAAAGTGAATTATGCTATTTTACAGATTTTTTCACAATCCTCCTACGCTTCATTCGATACCTGGTTAGAGAACGCGTGAGTCCATCATTCCTTCATTCCACTACTTATTCATATAAATAGAATTATAACTAGGTTAAATGACGTAATGTATTTTTAATACCAGCCCTGCTTTTCCTTTCGTGCTGACGAATCTGCGATAAGATTATAATTATAACGTACTTAGCCATACAGCCCTTGTATTATTATGTGGATAATCCTTCGTTGTCCTATTTATACTATGTCTCCTTTAGTCCGTTTAAAAATAACAGTGTTGGTATTAGGTATGTTTCTCTTATTCTTATCCGGGTCAAGATAATTAATTAATAAGCGTTTTGCTACTATTGACATTTCCAGGTTATTGGACCATACACTCCATAATATCCTTTCCAATGAAATAGAGAATCTCAAGAAATTCTACTATGACTGGGCTTTCCTACGAAATGCAAAACTGTTCCAATCTCTCCTTGACTGTCTCTACTGTTTGTCCACTCGGGACTTTGAAGTCTTGAGCAACATTCCAACGCTTAGTGTAAGTTTAATCTCGTTATCATTTGGGTATTTTGCTATTTCAAACTTTGGAGGAGAGTAATTAGAAGTGCAGTTGTGGTCTAGTGTTTATAGGTGCGAATGTGAATATATTCATATTCATAGTGTGAGATAGTACCTACATTATGTAGCACTGTAACATAGAAAAATAGAAAGACAATAATTATTATTGTCCTGAGACAACCTTTTGTTTGTTTACTTTAGGTTTCCCTACGGCTGCCTACTGTATTAGAAATGCCTGTAAATGGTACGCCCGTTACCCCTGTGGCGCTAGATAAGCATTCTCAGTATTCCTTTCAAATGAAATTTGCTGACAAGATGAGTCACCCAGCTCAGGCGACTGCCTTGTTGGAATCCATTCCTACCATCAATATTCAAGAGCCAAGTGGGTCTGCTGACTCTCATAAGACCTCTGACGAAAGCGAGTCCGGGCACATTCCAGCCTTCTCGTACTCATACGGGTCCCCCGTGGTAGCACCCGATTTCTCGCAATTAGTTCAAGATCAACCACGTCTCGACCCAATGATCGAGTGTTTTAGGAATAGGGACGTACTGGAGGTCAGCCCGGGCCCTGAAGTTCCTCTACCAGTCCTAGTCCAAGTGACCCCGAAGTCCTTCATAGAGTCCGGAGGATTGGTTCAGCCGCCAGCCTATTTGAATGGGAATTTTCCTTTGCCGCAAAAGGGTCAGAGCCTTACTTCATTTCTCTCATCACTGTCAGACACCAGTCAGCCGGAGCTTGATCGTGAAAATGCTCATTTCAACGTTTCCGAGGCCCTGATCCAATGTTTTGAAACCATGAAAGTGAAGCAGAAGGTTGAGGAGTTGCAGGAGCAGAGGCACTTTGAACGAATGGAAGTTATGTTCGGAGAGACCGTTCAGAGTTCACATCATGTTTTCAATAAAAAGAAGTATGCTCTGAGCGGAACAACCGTCCGGCAGCGCCAGCAAATGCCGTGTACTGAAACAGAGGAATCCGAGTATGTTTATACATTTCAAGTAATCAAACGGAAACTTTGTACAATTAATTTAAATTATTGGCCTATGTAGATTCGAGTTCTGGAAACAACCTCGACGACCACCAACTCAAATTAAAAAGAAACAAAGATTTCCACAAAGACTTAGTTCGGATGGGCGAAGTGAAAGTCTGTTGTCCACCACAGGTATTTACGGTTTACAGCACTTGCCATTTGATAAGAACTGCAGTCTATCAAGATCAAGACCAAATGTAAATGCAAATTTATGGTTCTGAATTTTCAGAAATTACTACAAGTGGAAGCCCATCCCTGTCGTCATCATCCGAAGACATTGTCTCCTCATCATTTTCTGCTGAAAATGTGGCATTGAATCTCCTTCGTAACGCAAAAGTGAAAGAAGTAAAGTTACCAGAGGCGTCTGAGCTCCAATGGCTTGTAACGGAGCGCGACGCCCCACAAACGCTCCTCCCTCTTCCAAAGAATTGGAACAGTGCAAGTGAGAGCGAAACGGATAGCCTCGACAAGTCAATGAGGCTTAGAGGAACGTCAGACTGGGCCCCTCCGAGGCCGCAAATAATTTTTACAATTCATCCCCCACCACAGTATGCTTGTCTAAATTCGGCCTAATTTATAGTTGTCTTAAAATACAATCTAGTGACATCTTCTTGTTTATGCAGCCTCCAGACACTCATGGACGCCCAAAAATACAGATGTGCCGGATGTGGAATGAAGGTTGAGTACAGATACTCGAGTACGTTCCGTTACTGTAATTACTTGGGACGGTACTTTTGTACTGGGTGCCATACGCTCAAGAAAGCAAGACTTCCCCAAATGATCCTCCATCGTTGGGACTTCAGTCCGTAAGTTACTATAAGTAGTGGATCCGGATCATTATTTTAATTTTGAAATTCAATCATGGTATCAATCATTGTAATTTCAGATACTATGTATCAAACTTCAGTGCCACCCTGTTGGAGAGCCTCCATTCGGATCCCGTCTACAATATATCCGCGATTAACCCCACCTTGGCAAGAAAGGGCCGAATAATTGCTTTTCGAAACTATAGGATACAGTTACAGTGCTTAGTAGAATACTTGAGAAATTGCAAGAATGCGACGGAGTAAGTTCTTTGAACAAGTAATTGTCAGGAAGAAGGAACCTCATATTTGTATTAACATCTTTTATTTTCAGGATGTACGAGGAGCTGCACGGATTTCCATCATACTACACAGCAGACGTTGACCTTTACTCTATAGAAGACTTGATTAACCTCCGATTCGGAACTGGGCGTCCATTTAAAGTTAAGGATCTAGTCATCAAAAGTGTACAGCATGTACTGCAATGCGAGGTAAGAATTAAGAATGTATGCGCTTGGGAAGTAACAATATTCGGAATTAGAAGTATAAATAGTCCGGATTGTTTTTCAGCTCTGCAAACAACTCGGCTTCCACTGTGAGCTCTGTAAGCGGAGTGACATCATTTTCCCTTTTCAAATCAGTAGAGTGAGTCGTTGCCGAAAGTGCTCAACGTGCTTTCACTTGAGATGCTTTAGTTCTGGATCTAGTGAGTGTCCAAAGTGCCTTCGCCTTATCGTTCGTCGAAAATCATCTGCAGCCAATCTTACGAACGAGCTTGCCGTCTGACTATAAATTAGAACAATCATTGAGTACGCCGAAGGATACGTTTGTATTATTTTGGTTTACTCCTTACCTGAATCTGGTAAGTATTATTTTATTGCAATATTCCTTCCCGAGAGTTTCAACAATAATATATGATGCGCTCCCAAGTAGGGATTCCCTATCGGTATTTTAATCATATAACCTAGCTTTATTTTATACTCGGACAAACGCTACTGAGTACTCCTGCCTCGTGCTGTACTTTCTTTTTTTACGTAATGATTAATTTGCAGAAGCTTAAGTCGTATCTAATATTATTTAAGTATTCTATTATTTTACCTACTTCACAGTGGACTAAACTATCCTTCAGCTAATGCTCATGTTCGTCTGTATAACGGAGTAATAAATTAACTAACGGAGCTAAAGTGTAGAAAAAGTTTTGAATAGGAAGTCCTTTAAGCATCTTCCGGTTTGGGGCTCTGCTCCTCAACCAATTCACGCCAGCGCTCAAGGTTGATTTTACATGCCTGAAGGAGGGGCTCGGTCTCCGGGATTACTTTACTTAGGAGATCATAGCACGGGATGCAGATTCCAGTGAGGAATCCAACCTGACATTTAATGAATAATTGTTCAGCCCTTCCTGGGAATTTGAAGTCAATTTTTAAGAGTGCACTGCACTAACCTGACTGGCCGGCTGTTCATTTGCCTTGTCTCGGTCCATCATGGGGATTGGTGTCCTCCCGGCCCGTTTTTCCAGATCCCCTTGATCATAGAACTCCTCGAAAATAACGTGAACAGTGTCTAGCTGGATTTCAAAGGGCTTGGCACTTGCACACAAGTCCGAGGCCGTCATTGATACGGCCTGAACGAGAAGGCTACGAAAGAGGTAAAGAGTGACCATTATATGTAGTTACTACTTTGGAATATCTACCTAACCTACCGAGGATCTGCACCGTTCCACGTAAATGCCCCCGCCGTCACCATGTTCTCCAGCTTGGCCTTGCTACTAAAGAACTGGGTGAGGTCCGTGGCCAGAATGCAGTGCTTGATATTACTCAGGACGATCTTGTACTCCTCCGAGCTCAGTTTCCCGAAAATGTTGTGCCCATCCTGAAAAAAGTGAGCGGTCATGTCTAAAGGGATTTTGAATCAAGAAATGTTGGGTGGTAGGCATTACGCACTCGTTGCAAAATGGTCACGGTTTGATTGAAATGGTGATGCTCCATTGTGGACGTTGAATAAATGGCAGCCAATGGGGAGGCGGACTCGAGCATGAACTTGTTGTTTTTACCCCGATGGTCCACGTCGTGGCAAAGGGCTCCAATATATAACGCCAGGCGCTACAATAAGCCATCAACACGTGAGTCTAACTAACTGAATGGCTCGAAATCATGTTGGCATTGTACACAGAATGTCGGTTAACCATTATGTCGAACTCCCGCATGTCGAACTGTCACTTCGTCGAAATTTTGCATGTCGAAAGGTTCGAATCTCAAATCGTTTAAATGGAAGGTTAGGTTAGTTAGGGTTAGAGGTTAGGGCTGGGCACGATTCGACATTGAAAACTTTCGACGAAGTGATAATTCGACATTTTACAGTTCGACATAATGACAACCATTCCAGAGTGTCAAACTAATGGTACCTCAAGGCGCCGAAACGAGTCAGTTCTTTTGAGGAGACAGTACATGCAATGGGCCACAGTAAACCTATTTCAACAGGATGTTTTCTATTGTATTCAAAATTCAAACCTGCAGCGTGCTTTATCATGAGGCAGAAATTCGTACCCGTGATTCCAATTATGGTAGGGTACTCTCCGGTAGTTCTTTTTCACTGTAAGGAAGAACCGGTAAATGGAGTCCAGGTCAAATCGGGTCAGCCCAAAGAGGTCAACAAACATGTAGACGGCAAAGTGAATCTTCTGCATGTCCTCAATGTTCATTGGGTTAAAGTAAAAGCTGAAATAAATTGGATTCATAAGCTAATTGATTTTCGTGGATTTTCAGTATAAAGCCTTACTCGTCGATTCCAACCACGATTTCGGGTGCCGGGACCCCAACGGCCCGGGCCGCCTCGAACTCGTCCTCCGAACAAGTGTTGTAGTAGGAGAGAACCTCGAGGGCCACGTTGTACTTCTGCTCAGATCTCCGAATCTTATCATAGAGCTTGGCATGGTGGAGGGCCAATCCGCAGTAAATGGCGTAGGTTTCAAAGGCCCCCTCATCCTCCTTGCTAAAGGTCCCATGCCGCTTGTTCACCATCTGAACTACCCCGATCACGCTACCACGAATGAAGATGGGCATGCAGAGAATGGTTTTGGTAACATAGCCTGTGAGCTTGTCCACGTCCCGGTTGAATCGCTGGTCCTTGTAGGCGTCGGCAATGTTGAGGATCTCGCCTGTGGCTGCTACCTGGCCGGCTATCCCGGTCCCTACCGGGAATCTATACACATACATATAGTATTCGCCTTGATTTTTAATGACCGAAAAATGGTTCCACATGAAATAATCAACCTAGGCCATGGATATTGAGTTTTCCGGTTGAGTCTTTGTATTTTTGGAATGAAGTTATTAACATTGTCTTTAATTCTTACCTAATTTCCTTGGTTGGGGCATCAAATGTATGACTCCCGCCCGGCTCAGCCTCGACGCCAGTGTCAAAGAGCCGGGCATAGAGCTCCTTCGTCTTGCCGTCCACAAGGAAGAGGGAGGCCCGGTCTGCGTCCACGAGTTTCTGAGCAAAGTTCATCACTTTCTTGATTAGGATGTCCATAGAGATCATGTCCTGGAATATTGACCTAAGAGAATCCATATATCCAACCAACCAATTAAGAACTCTGTTGTAGTACGTATTTTGGAAAAGGGTGAAGGTAGAATAACTATAGCTGAATTCTGGATTTTTCTACTCTAATATTAAATTAGGCTTCTGGACGACATTTAAGTTACGCCCTCTATTTCGTACCGTACAACGTCGAGCAGGAAGTCATTCTGCTTCTTCTGCTTGTTCATGACACAGTTGAGGTCAGCATAGTGTAGAGCCACTCCGCCCCAGACCAAGTAGGAGTTGACAATTTCCTGGTCCTCCTTGAAGAAGGGCGTGTGCGGGTTCTGCCGATGAAACTCAACTACACCACTCAGTTCACCGCCCGCCCTTATGATGGGATGACAGAGGACATAATGGGACTTCTCAAGGTTCTCATCATTGTCCCCGAGTCCGCGGGAGAACCGGGCCGCGGCCTCAACTCGTGACATTTGCTGGGGCTCCCGGATTCGGCAGACGTAGGTGGCCAGCGTCATGTCGTCGTCCTCCAGGCTGTAGTTTTCAATGTCAAGGGAGCTAGAATAGGTCCGTGTGGTAATTCAGTAAAATTATAACGTATCGACCGAGGCCGGGCACACCAAGCCACTCACTTTTTGAGCTGTGAGAACCGTCGGAGGGATTTGTACTCGGGGTCAAATACGTAGAGGACAAATGAAGAGGCCTGGATAGCACTGGAAATACAAACGGCGAGCTCCCAGAGTACGTTCCCTTCCGTTGGGTTCCGGTGGAGCTGGACGGCCAGGCTCCTTAGCATGACACCCTTTTCCATGGCTGCCGACCCGTTCCCAACCCCGCCGCTTCCGTTAAGATGTGCAAATTTCCACCGAGAGCCGCTCAGCATCCGGGACTGGCCAGACTTGGGGCGCTCCTGGGCCCATTTATGTACCAAGTCCGCTGAAACGAATTTCTGAATATAGGATTCCAGGAACTCCGGGTTGGCCTTCAAATACTGCTCCACGTCATCTGCCAACAATTTAAGGTCAACTTTCTGGCTCCAGTTTTGGGGCATATTAGAAGAAGCACTTGTTACCTGGATTCATAGCCGTGCTATTCTGTTTTTCTAACTTACTCGAACCCGCCATTTAAGTATCAAGCACTTTTTTACGTTCCCTGTACGATAGAACAATGGAATTTAAATGACAATTAAAGAGTTCCTCCCTATTCCCTACATCAACAGCATTTCACCGCACTTTGTACTTCCGCTTTTCCGCTGTGTACAAAAATTAATAAATTAATTTACGACCTGTACGAAGCTGTAGCAATTCGATAATACTACGGACTACGATACATTCCGTAGAGAGACATCATAAACCTGTCACGCCAGAAATGACAGACATGCCTCGGGATTGGGATTTAAAAGCTAGATCGAAAATCAATACACGGATCAGCCGACTCGAGTCTCGGGTCCACGAACAATGTTAACTAAATAGTAAGTATTAGGTACTTCTCGGTATTACACGTTAAAGCTGTTAATTGAAGTAGTAAATACAATAGTACTTCACTGTGGGTCCTTGCAACAAAAAGGAGCTGGTATTCAATCAATCAGAACATTGTATGCTTATGAGCATGAACACGGGAATAAGTAGCGTACGGATAGTTTATAAATGTTTGGAATACTTCCGCACTACACCTTAGGACTAAAGTACCCGTCGCGTAGTATTTCGGATGATTTTGGGGAAATATCACTCACATAAAGCAACACCAGCTCAATAAACTTTTTTTAGCCATGAATTATAACTACAGTGAAAAGCTGCTCTCATATGTAATAGTTTGTGGAAACGTACTTTGGTCTGCGGTAACTCGGGAGCAGCGGGAGGTAGAGTAGAACTATTGTACTATGTGTAGATCCTCCTGTAGCAAGTAGACAGACTAAATGTCAAAGTTCTGATGCCCGGCCTCGGAGGAAGTCTGTCTCAAAGTACAGGAAATACGACGCAAATTGTAATTGAATCATGTTTCGGAAATAAATTCACTCATAACTCAATTATCCCCGTCCTACTCTAGAAATCATGCTTCGTAAAATGTGGAGGGAATACTCCGTATACATTTCCTGTCCATTGCACTAGCACTGGAGCCCAGATCCCGGACGGACGAGATGCCCGACGTGCTCACTAGTTAATTCCCCAAACTGCTCACTTCTCACTTTTGAGCCGTCCCCAATGCCGTTAGCCTAATTCAACTGATTATTCGGTTTCTCGGCCTGGAAATATGTTCAGAGATATTTCACTACTTTGTACTTTGTATTACGCAGCAGGATGCAGGATTGGCCATTGGCTGGCAGATACTCCGTGAACTAACAAAAAATCGGTTTAGTCTACTTTGATCCGACAGTTGTATATTCTCACGTTCTCCACGATGCTTCCAAACTCCATGTGTATGCCTTAGCATGATAAAATACATAGTAGTAATTGATTAGATATAAATTGTCGAACAATTAGTGAGAATTGGCTTAACCACTCAGGAAGTCTCACTTTGACACTTGAAAGGCCTACAAGGCCCCAGGCAGACAGTACCTGGATTATGGAAAATAACACTAGTATCAGAGATGACCAGTCGGAAGAGATTACTTTAATGGACACGACAGGGATATCCATGATAAGTGAGAGGACGTAGGCTGAATATTCGCTATTGTCATTCGTCCTGAGTCCTGCGGCTTAATTAAATTGCGACGCATTACGTGGATCAAGGTTGACACGAAGAGTTGACACTAGGCTCAGGGCTGTTTTGATAATGGCATCCGTAATTCATTATCCCGGCCCGACAATGATGAATAAGGACAATGATAGATTTGTAAAATGATGCAGAGTTTACCGGTTCATATAAGTTTTATTACAAGTAGTATTTGTGGAGCTACGTCTAATGGAATCTCGCAGTTCTAGGACACAGTATACGACATTAAATCTTGAAATTGTGGTTTACACTTTACACCTATGTATTCCTTAGCACCTATTAAGTATGACGGAGGACGCAGTAATAATATAATCTTTTAGTCTTTTCACGTGTAGGGATTGGGTCCTTCAGCTCTTACTACTTCGATTTCTTCCGTGTTGGTGGTTGTGGCTGCTGAGGTAGCTTCTTTTTTACGGATTGTTCCTCGGCCATTTCCCGCCATCTTGCCAGGTTGACCTTACAGCCGTCGAGGAGGGGATGGGTCTCGGGTATTAGCTTGTTAAGGATATCATAGCAAGGGATGCAGATCCCGGTCAGGAATCCAACCTGGAATTCAGCATATTAGTCCAAATTTTGTGTAGGTGAAAAAAAAAACTTCTTTGAGTGGTCAAACAAGCCCGTGCTAAAGCGGTTGGCACGGGCTTGTTTGGGTTAATCCCGCGAGTTATCTCCTGCTGTTTACACGTAAAACCCCGAAACTTACCTGACTCGCCGGCAGCTCGTCAGCTCGGTCTCTGTTCATCTAAATGGTCAAATTTGCATGTTATAATAATTTAGACATTCAAGGTCAAGGTCAGTATTATATGTGCAAATGTACTACCATTGGAATGGGGGTCCTTCCGGCTCGTTTCTCGAGGTCCCCCTGTTGATAAAACTCCTCGAAGATGACCTTAACAGTGTCACATTGAATATCCCTAAGTAAACAGTCAGAGATCAGATTCAGAGCGTTTTAATATTTGCAGCCTGATTGATTAGCATACCATACCATGGTTTTGCACTAGCACAGAGGTCTGAGGCAGTCATAGCAATGGCTTGGCAGAGTAATCTATTGGAAGGAAGAACCATAATAGTATTTGCATAATGGAGTCCCCGTACGTGCTGGAGCATTCTATTCTTACCGATGATCCGAGACGCCCCAGCTAAAGGAGTCCTTGTCAAAGAGCTGCTCAATCCGAGTCTTATTCGTGAAGAAGAGGGCTAGGTCTGTGGCTAGGATGCAGTGCTTAATGTTCCCTAGAACTTGTTTGTACTCATCAGAACTCAGTTTCCCGAAAATATTATGACCGTCCTGCCAAAGGAAAAAGCTGTGAGATTTCTAAAACGCACGTACTGTACATATCACTGCACTACTGTAGGTACATACTTGCTGTAAAATTGTCACGGTCTGATTGAAATGGTGATGCTCCATCGTGGACGTAGAGTAAATGGCAGCAAGCGGAGAGGCCGACTCCAGCATGAACTTATTGTTCTTCCCACGATGGTCAAGGTCATGGCAGAGGCAGCCCACAAAGAGTGCTAGGCACTGCAAGGGTAAACACGATCATTTGGCATAGAATAAGCAGATAGTACTGAAACTGAAGAAAGCTGATTTTACCTCGAGTGGGCGAAACATTGTAGTCTTCTTCAAAATGCAGTACATTGCATTGGCAACGGACCTGAGAAAGTAAGGCATAACTATAGAGGGATGTGCAGATTTTGCGGGTTCAATGTATGGGTCAAACTCGTACCATCCATGAGACCAGTTGTGATAGGGCACGCTCCGGTAGTTCTTCTTCACGGTCAATACAAACTTGTACAAGGAGTCTAGGTCGAATCGTGAGAGTCCAAAGAGGTCCACGAACATGAAGACGGTGTAGTATACTTTCTGGAGCCCGTCCACCGACATTGGCTTGAAGTAGAAACTGGAATTTCGAAATAGCCACAATAACTGTTTAAAAGCATGCATTTAGCTGGATTTGGAAAACACGCATGCTATTGATATTCAAAACTGTTAAACGATTTGAGACAAAGGACAAGACTTCGACCGAATACCAAGTGATATACCATAGAGGCTTAAACAGCTTAGAAGTGCATTGCTTCGACATGCCCTAGTATGTGCAGCTAGTATTTCGTGCACCAAAGGCTATTCAGAAAGTAGTAAATCGTTTACTCAGCGAAATAGTTTTCGTACTCTTCGAGCCCAATAATGCTCTTTGGGACGCCCATGGCCCGAGCCGACTCGAACTCCTCTTCCGAGCACGTGTTGTGATAGGAGAGGACCTCAAGGGCAACCTTGTACTTCTGCTCTGACCGCCGGATCTTGTCATAGAGCTTGGCATGATGGAGGGCTAAGCCGCAGTAGACTGCAAAGGTCTCAAAGGACTCCTCGTCATCCTTCGTGAAGAGTCCCCGCTTCTTGTTCACCATCTGAACGACCCCGATGATGGTGGACCGAATGAAGACCGGCATGCAGAGGATGGTCTTAGTCACATAGCCCGTCACTTGGTCAACCCCTCGATTGAACCGTTCGTCCTTGTAGGCGTCCGGAATGTTAAGGATCCCGCCGGTCGTGGCCACTTGACCAGCAATTCCGGTCGCCATTGGAAACCTGCCAGGTTAGAATTATCTCGATTTTCACATACATTCTAAACTAGTAGTCAGACAAGCCCGTGTGAACGTGGAACAAATAGCTACCTTTTCTAAACTTTAGTGGTCTGTGCCATGTTTGAGCATTATTGGGTTGAGCTATAGCTATGCATTTTGAAAAGAATTAATTATTTTCTGAACATTTCTATGATACATGTCTAACCATACTACATAGCTCAACCCAAAAGTGATTGTATATTTAACATGTAACCTAGAAATGTTTAGAAAATGCGGCCATTCTTTACGTGCTAATACGAGCATGTTAGACCTGTCAAATGGACGGTGCTTCATATTGAACTAAGAAATGCTCATACATTGTACGTGTAACGTGTACCCTAGAAATGTATAGAAAATGTAGATATTCCTTTCGTGTTAACACGGGCTTGTTCTACTAGTGAAATGCTACTTAATATTTAATTCTAAATGTTGGATGTGGATGTAGTAGGAAATGGATGTAACCTTTAACTTACATACCTTATTTCCTTGACCGGAGTATCAATGGCTGTTTCACTCCCAGTGGCGGTTGGCTCATTTCCGCTCCCCATGTCAAAGATCCGGGCGTAGAGTTCCTTTGTCTTGCTGTCGACGAGAAAGAGGGAGGCCCGGTCAGCATCTACGAGTCGCTGGGCAAAGTTCATGACCTTCTTGATCACGGCGTCCATAGAGACCATATCTTGGAAGATTGACCTATAATGCAGATATGAGTTTGAGAGGTTCGGTTCCATGTAGGTCAAGAGCCAATATAAACTTACCGAACTACGCTTAGGAGAAAATCATTCAGCTTCTTCTGCTTGTTCATGGTGGAATTGAGGTCAGCATAGTGAAGGGCAATCCCGCCCCAGACCAGATATGAGTTGACAATCTCTTCATCCTCCTTGTAGAAAGGAGCATCGACGTCCTGTCTATGGAATTCTATCACGCCGATTATCTCTCCGTCAGACTTGATGATGGGATGGCAGAGGACGTAGAAGGAGCCCTCAAGATTCTCATTGTTGTCCCCGAGCCCGTTTGGGAACTTGGCCAGGCACTCTGTGCGTGACATGCGGAGGGGCTCTCGGCGGCGGCAGACGTAGGTGGCCAGCGTGCCGCCGTCATCCAAGTTGAAGGACTCGTATGCCTCACCCCTGGGTTCATCGAATACAAAGGCTTATAAATCACAATGATTATACCTTTGACCTTGACCTCTGGAGTAGGTCTTACTCTTTGAGTGGAGAGAACCGCATGAGGAGGTTGAGGTCCGGGTCGAAGAGATATATGACGAAGGATGAGGCTGAGACGGCACTGGAGATGCAGAGGGCGAGCTCCCACAACACGTTCCCTTCCGGCTGTGACCTGTGCATCTGAACTGCGAGCGTCTTGAGGCTCTTGCACTTATCGCTCCCGTTCCCGAATCTCCAGCGAGAAAGACTTAGTTTCCGAGTATTGGCTCCCTTGTGACGCTCAACCATCCAGGCCTGGAGCGTGTCCATGTCTACATGCTTCGTCACGTAGTTGTCCAGGAAAGTCGGGTTCCCCGTTATGTACGCTTCTACTTTCTCTGTAAACCAGGAATCAGAATTTAGTTGTTTAGATTGTACTTGATTCAGAGATGAGTCGTTGGGACTAGGCTCGAATTCGTTTACATCACATTCGGCCTTATTATCACACTCACCTGGATCCAGGTCTTCCTCAGCCTTGGGTACACCAGAGCCTACAGTGTTGAAAGAGACAGGATTTCAGACATTAGAAGACTGAATAATATATCCCTTACCATTCATAGTGAACCCAACCTGGTTCTGCTTAAACTGTGAACACAACCTTCCAGCTTGTACTCACAAGGTAAAAAACAATACTTATCCGGCACGGAATAATTAGTGTTAGATATTATAGTTCTACATTATAAATATTACGTTCAATGAAGAACATCTTGGACGTGGTATGCCTTTAACTACAGGATCCAGATCCAGATCGAAAATTACTGTGACGCAAACAGTGCGCCAACTTTGTCCTGTTTTTGGTCTTGGAAAGGAGAACCTAATGGACTGTCTTCTCTAATATGAATTAGTAATGAAGGCCGAGTAGTAGTAAATAAAATACTACAGCGCGAAGCAGAGGATTTACTAGGAATAGGAGCCACGCACGCAAGATGCGAGCCCGGAGACTTCCTAATGCTCCAAAGACTCCATTCTGAATTAGTACGAAATCCAGTTTTTCCAATTAGGACTCTCCTAGGGGGGATCAGGTTACACAATATTGAAATCAGGCCATATGCAGACTAACCTAAACTAGGAGTTTAACGATTTAATGAGCTCATCATTCCCCTTCACAACAGATGCTCACATACACAATACATAGTTACGGAGCTCCTATTGTTTCTACTGACAAGCTTCCAGTAAGCCTTGTTACAAGACCCGAGATTGTGTACATAATAAAAGGGGCCTAAGCCTAGCCCTCTCTC
>JAQFZY010001817.1:0-13859 GCA_034696285.1 Hypogastrura burkilli | reverse complement strand
ACCAAAGAGTAGGCGACCCAAAGCAGGACCCGGGGAAATTGAGCTGCCGGAAGATTACAATATTTACCAGATCCCGAAACATCCTTGTAAGTAAACTAAAACTGTAATTTAAGTACGCACCATTTTTAGAAAATTAACATTTTATATGAGATTGATACGATGGTTATATTTGCGATCTGTTTATAAGCCGGTGAACCAATGAGGCTAGGTATCAACTTATACCTTCGGAAGATCCTGGACTTTGACGAGCTCCAAGAAGTAAGCAATTTATACATTTCGTATTATATGTGCCTGGGTGACTTTGAATTTGTCGTACAGGAAATTAAAGTTGATTTGGAGTTCCGCGTAATTTGGACGGACTACGAAATCCTAATGTTCAATCAGAAGAAGGGGGAAAAGTACGGGAATAATACAGAGGCCCTACGAACAATCAGTGACCTGACGCCCGACGAAATCCGGGAGAAAAAGGTCACGCTGAACAATCCAAACTTGCTGGAAAAAATTTGGAAGCCGAATCTGTTTTTCGGTAAAAAAAAATTTCGTTTCAGCGTTATATTCACCAAACGTAACAGCACGTTAGCAATGCTGTTAATTATAATAGAGAACCTCTTGACCGTTCGACAACCGCACGTCATGGCACTACCTGTAACGATTGAATGCATCCCGGAAGTAGGATGGTTCGAATATCTGACAAGGTTGGAATTCGGATATTGTTGGCTATGACCTTATGACCTATGACCTACCCTATCATGTTCTTCATGTTTCCAGAATCACGGTGACCCTGGACTGCGGAATGGAGTTTCATTACTATCCTGCAGATACACAGTCTTGTGAATTCTCAATTCGTGGATGTAAGTATTGACCTTTGACCTTTGGTACAATACTCCCAATAAATGATCAATGTTTGCAGTTTCATATGTCCGGAAGGACCTGAACCTGACCTGGCACGAGAGCGGGGTTTACCTTGGGGACCTTAACCTCCCGAGCTTTGACGTCAAAGTAGATGACCTTCACGAGTACTACCTAGTAGATGATGATTCTAGTAAGTGACCAGGTCAAGGTCAAACATTTTGTAGGATTGATCCTAATTGGATTACCTTTTCAAGATACTCACCCAGATTCACTCTTTGGGGTCCTGGCCTTCACCGTGTATGCCCGCCGCCGCCTAAGCTACCATTTAGTCCAAACTTATCTTGCAAGGTGACCTTTTTAATGTAATAGCATTACAATGTCATGTGGTGAATTTTAAAGTTGACCTTCTCCATAGCACCTTCTACATCATCATCACGTGCCTCTGCTTCCTCCTGCCTGCCCGAATGGTGGAGGCTCGGATTGGTATTTCCATGACCACGCTCCTCACGCTAACCGCCATGTTTGCGGCAGTAAGGTAGGTTGCTTTAAGGTCAAGGGTCAGGGTCAATATTCGTTCAATTTGTATTAACTATACCTTCCTTGGGCGCTTTTGGTTGTTTTTAGGGAGAGCACACCGATTGTGAGCTACGTCAAAGCTATTGACATCTGGATGGTCGGCTGCATTTTCTTCGTATTCTTGACCCTGTCCCAGTTTACGTTCTACACTTGGTGAGTCATCCGGTCATATTGTTTAGAGGGTCACGGACGGAATAAGTGACCTTAATTTGTTTTTGGCCCTTTAGGCTAGCCGGAACAAAAGAGGACTTGGAGAAGAAAGAGGAAAATGGACTCCACAAGAAAAGGGTGAGTTACAAATTACAATTAATATTAATGCTGGCAGAAAAATGTAGATTTTAGCCCTAAAAAAATATTTCAATGAGCAAACAATAGACTTCGGACACAAATGCTGAGTCGGTTTATACACGATTTATATATCATACGCGATCTGAGTAGATCTAGCTTGTTTTGGGCTAGACTCTATACTTTTTGAGCTGAATTAAATACAAGCTATAACTCTTAACTAGGATAAGGAGCGCACACCTCCAAGCGAGCGGCGCGGCTCAACTGGACACCCCACCGACACTGGTACTAACATGGAGCTGGTGGAACTGCGCCAGCGGAAAAAGTCTGGACAGAGTCCGCGCAGGTCGTCCACCATATTCCGGAACTCAACGCTGCAGAAATATGAGCGCGTGTCCAACTTTGTGGAGCGCTTCAGTTTCCCTATCTTCCTATCCATTTTCGCCGTCTACTCCATCGTGTAAGTAGATTAGTCCGTTAGTACTGTAAATTTAGCCACTTGCCTGAGGCACATTAATTCTGATCCCTGACCCATATCAGGTACTGGATCTGGCTCATGACCAGCGCCGACTACTTTAACTGGGTCGTCAACGAGACGCTCAACAATTTGGAAGATACGAATCCGGACATTATCAAGGTCCTTCCGACTGGATAGGACAGACTTGTACTCAGCTTTTTTTTTTAAATGTCATTAAGCACTCATTTACCGTGTAATTACGTATCTACATTTTATGTACCGCAAATGACTGCTTGGAAATGTCACAATATTATGTTAACTTTATATTGTAATTTTATGTACATATTTAGTATTATTTATTAATTTTCACTCGCTGTATTATGAAATAGATCCTACAAATTAATTTTCCTATTAACTATATGTATTAACTATTGACCTTAAAGCGTGTCAAGAGGAAGTCAGAATAAAATAAAAGCTTAGCAATGCTACAAAGGACATTTAAAAACGTTTTAATTAGTTTTAATATTAAAAATATAGATTTTAGCGGAAAATGTTTGCTTTTTATTTACTGCGAACATAAAGTTACAGACAGGCGTGAGAAAAGGCGGGAAGCCATTTAAATAAATTAATTTAAGTTCACGTGCAGTTTTTGCTAAGATTCTAATTTATTTTTAAATGTTCAAAAATAGGTCAACTTGTTATTTTGACTACAGTTAGTTAGATATTAGTCGAGTTTGGGACAAGTCAAAGTTGACATCGTCATGTATAGGACCCGAAAGTTGGCCAAATCCGCCTGTTCCATTTTGCTAAGGATATCTGCCAGTTCCAGTTGTTCCATTTGTGGGCGTTCCAACTGGACCCGTCGTCACTTTCGGACCTTCCCCCCGGACCGGTCAGGCCAGAGCCAGGTCAATGAGTCGATAGTCCCAATCAATTGTGCCGACTTCCCGCCGGAACGGATCCGGAACTTTAGTATAATTGCTCACATTGATCACGGGAAGAGCACGCTGGCGGACCGGCTCCTTGAAATGACTGGTAAGTCATCTACGTACCATCTACAGTGTAACCTGTGAACTCTGACCTGGTATAACTTTGTACACTCTTCTGGCTCTTTTCCAGGCACAATCAAGACGTCCTCAGACAACCGTCAGATCCTGGACAAGCTCCAAGTGGAGCGGGAGCGTGGGATCACGGTCAAGGCCCAAACGGCCACAATGATCTACGAAATGGACGGCGTGCCGTATTTACTAAACCTGATTGACACGCCGGGCCACGTTGACTTCTCATACGAGGTCTCACGCTCCCTCTCAGCTGTGCAAGGAGTCATCCTCCTTGTGGATGCTAATCAAGGGGTTCAGGTGACAACCGATCATATGTTAATTTTCTAATGTCAAAGTTTAACACAATATTTTAATTATTGAAATGGCAGGCACAGACAGTGGCCAACTTCTATTTAGCTTTTGGGAAGGAGCTGCCCATGATTCCAGTTCTAAATAAAATTGACCTCAAGCATTCGAATCCCGAGAAAGTGATTGATCAGCTCCATTTTCTATTTGACATTACTCCGGCCTCAGTCCTCAAGATTTCGGCCAAAATGGGCACGGGGGTTGACGAAGTGCTGCAGGCTGTGATTACGCGAATACCGCCTCCGGAGGGTGGGACCTTTGAAATACAATTCAGCTGCAAACGGCGCATTCCAAAGAATTTAATTTTCCCTTTATAGGAAGCCGTGATCTGCCGGCCCGAGCCCTCCTCATTGATTCCTGGTATGACCGGTACAAGGGCGTGGCCATGCTCCTGGCCCTCAAGGACGGGAGCCTGTCCATGGGCCAGAACATAACGCTGGCTCATACTGGAAAGTCATATGAGGTCAAGGAGATTGGGATCCTGAACCCGTTCCCACTCCCATTGCCATCAATGTAAGTCCAGTAGTATGATCTGACCATTGAGCCCAAATAATTGTATAGTGCCTGCCCTTGATACATAGACATGCAGGTCAGGTGGGCTACGTCTACTGCAACATGCGCTCGGTGAAGGAAGCATTTTCCGGTGACACTGTCTTTGACACCTCGAGCCCCGTTGAGGCCCTGCCCGGCTTCTCAAAGGCGAAGCCAATGGTCTTTGCCGGCGTCTATCCTTTGGACCAGTCTGAGCATCTCCAGCTCCGCAGTGCCCTCGAGAAGCTCCTCCTAAATGACCCGAGTGTGGACTGTGTGATTGAGTCGAGGTAGGCAGGTCTTGACACTTGACCTCTGACCCTGACCATAATTAATTGATTTTATTTTCCAGTCCTGCCCTTGGTAACGGATGGAGGCTCGGCTTCCTGGGCGTCCTCCACATGGACGTATTTAATCAGAGGTTAGAGCAGGAGTACGGGGCCCAAGTGGTCCTGACCTGTCCTAACGTTCCTATCAAAGGTATGTATCAGGTTGACCAGGGTCAGGTCATATTGTGAATATTAAATTGCTTATCTTTCAGTGAAAATTGAGGGCGCCAAAAATATCAAGAAATACGGCCAAGACACGCTCATCATTAAGAACCCGACCAACCTTCCGGACCTGTCTATGATTACGGAAATGTATGAGCCCTTTGTGATTGGGACCATTATAACGCCGGGTAAGTGAGCTGTGACCTCATATTACTTCATGTGACCTCGATACTAAATAGGCCTTCCCTGTAGACGTCTACCTGGGTGACATCATGTCCCTCTGCATGGACCGTCGTGGGGTCCAGACGGATGCCCGGAACATTGACTCAGACCGACTGCTCCTGACCTGGAAGCTCCCGCTTACGGAAATCGTTGTGGACTTCTATGACAAGCTCAAGTCACTTACTTCCGGCTACGCCTCATTTGACTACGAGGAGTCTGGCTATGAGCCTTCTAGGCTAGTTAAGGTAAGCCTTATTGTCTATTAATACATTACACTTGCACATGACCCCTAACCCCTACCCTTCCCTGTTAGCTCCACATCCTGCTGAACGGTGAGATTGTGGAGGAAATGACGACGGTGGCTCATATCACGAAGGCTCGGGACATTGGGAAAGGGATCTGTGCTAAGCTCAAGGAGACGATTAATCGGCATCAGTTTATGGTACGTACACTGCAAATCAGGCTTCTATTTAATACTGCCCACAAAATATGATACTTCCGGCCAAGGCGAAGTATTGGCCTCAGCAATAGTCTATATCCTTTGGACAGCACTAATATTAATTTGTAAACATTGAACATGTAGATCTCAATCCAAGCCGCCGTTGGCGGAAAAATACTAGCAAGAGAGGACATTAAGCCGCTTCGGAAGGACGTGACGGCCAAGCTTGTGAGTCTTACAGAAATTGGTGTCAAAGTTAATTTATTTAAGTGTCAACTTCCCATGTATTTAGTACGGAGGTGACGTGACGAGGCGGAAGAAGCTCCTCAAGCAGCAGTCAGACGGGAAGAAGAAAATGAGAATGATCGGGCGGATTGAGATGCCTAGGGAGGCTTTTATTAAGATTCTAACAAGGTAGTTAAATACAACCCAAATAAAATTCAATGTTTATATATAAATTGCATTTAGGTACGTTATTGTGAAAACGAGTATTTTTAGGGACCTGGGAAGACAGTTGTGTAAGCCAACCGCTCCTGAAGTCACAATCACCATAAATGTGAGATAATGCCCTAATGAGCAAAAACGTGGGAAAGTTAGACATGTGTCAGGAATGAGGATGGACATTGACACGCTCAACCGTTTACACGCCGATCCTTTCCTTGAGCAGAGCACGGAAGGGTTCTGGCTGATTGTTAATCCCGCTAATAACCGCATTCAGTGACACGTGGGGCTGATTCGGTGACGGTTCTATCCGGTACCGATGCAGGATCCTCGTAAAGAACGTGAAGAGGCTCATGCGGGCAGAGGTCATGCCGACACAGGCCCGGCTCCCTGAATTACGGATATTTAATATTAGTGCTGCCCCAGAAAATATGCGAATATATATATTCTTGAGGCGCCTGCGCCTGGTCCGTACCCGCTCCAAATGCTAGCAGCTTCTTACTATTCACGACACTTCCGCTCGCGTCCAGGAAGCGCTCTGGCCGGAACAGGGCCGGGTCACCCCAAACCCGCACGTCGTGATTCATTCGAAAATTGTTGATCATGACCAAGGAATTCTGTATTGGCCGGAAGTTATACATTATACTACTTAGGTAGGCATATGTGGATTTGACCTGAAACGACCTTTAAGCCGCTGACCTTGGGTACGAAGTAGCCATCAATCAGGGTGTCCACGGTGCAGGACCTTGGCATGAGTGGAACGATTGGACAGTAGCGGAGGGTTTCTAGGATGACTGCCTCTGTATACGGTAGCCTGTCGTAAGGGGTTAAAGGTCAACATATTTTATACAGGATTTAAAAAATCAGGATTTCATATACTGACCTCTCACAGTCACGTAGGGTCGGGACTTGACCTGGAGGAATTACAGAGTCAAGCTCCGAGTGAACTTTGGCCTGCACCTCTGGGAACTTGAGCATGTAAAGGATTGAAAATTCAATGGAGTTCCCGGTCGTGTCAGCCCCGGCCATGAAGAGGTCACAGCAGGTTGTGATCAGCTGCTCGTCTGTTGACATTGGAGTTTAATTCTAGCTATAATATGTAATACTTTGAAAAGCGCTTGCGCACTTTTAAGGCATTTATAAGCCTCCACATGGGAAAAATAAACGTGCGCCTGCGCAGTAAAACATTTACTAGCGCGCATGCGTGTGCTCCACTTACCTGTAAACGCGGTGTCAGGAATACCACGACTGTCGTCGATTTTCTTTAAGTATAGGTCAATGAAATCGTTTTCGTTGGACTCGTAGCCCCCGGTTTTACGCCTCGCTTCCAGAATTTGCTGGAGCACAGATAACAGATCATTTTAAATGAAAGCTTCAAAGGAGCTTCAAATCTAATATTTACCAGCCTACTCTGAACATGTCCTGAAGTATTCCAATCCCCTCGGCCTGATCCTCCGTATCCGTTAGCCAGGGGACATGCCTTAGGAACGGAAAGGCGTACTTGGGCTGGCTCCCAATGGAAACGTTGGCAATGGTCCGCTCGACCCGGGAAATGAGGCCCATGACCCCGGGGTCATCCTCCGAGAACCGAGTCCCGGTCAGCGTCCGCCACAGCATGTTGAGGGAAGACATTTTGAAGAGCCGATGTACCAGGACCTCGTCGTGATGGGCGCTTCGAATTCTGTTAACTCGCTCCAGCAAGTATTGAACTTCCTCGCTGAAATTGACCTCCATTTTGCTCTTGGTTCCGAAGCCGAAATCCTTGAGGTGCCGGAAAACGAAGCGCCGGTTGGTCCGCCAGGGGCGCCCGACGGCAAACATTAGGCCTGGAACATACAATAACTGACCTTTAGTTCAAAACCAATATAGCCGCCACAAGGTCACCCAGTTACCCAAATTCTTCTTGAACGTCACGAGCCGGTACATGTCATGGTCCGGCATTCGTTGGGCCCAGACCCCGGAAGTTAAAACGGTTTTCGCGGTTTGGTAGTCTTCGATAAGCACTAAATAGGAATCAAGAGAGACCTTCAATATCGGAAATTTGTACATTTGAACGCTTTACGAACCAATATGCTGGAGCCCAGCCTGGAGCCCAACGATCGGTCCATATTCCTTGCAAAACTCTTCAAAGACTTCGAAATTTTTGTGTCTCCGACTCAGTGCCCCGATTTGGAGAGCACAGCCCAGGAATGGGAGGTTCAGTGGACCTTGAAAATTTGGAATTTTGGAAATTTTGGAAATTTTGGCACATGGATGTATGTTAACTATAACTCACCCGGTAGCCGTTTCCCAAATTTGGGCGTCCTGGAATTCGCACGAAGTACAAGTGCCAGATATGCAAAAATAAGCGCTAATGCAGCTAAGGTCATCCAAAACATTTTGCTATTCAAAGCTAAGAATATAGACTGAAGGATTTTGCCTGGAAATTCAAGTATATAGCAAAAACCAATTTAATATATGCGTAATCCTACAGCTACCTGATAAATTTGCACATTATAACATCAAGAATATAATTATTATGCATTTTAAGGCTAACTGTGGGAAATGGCATAAGGATTTTGCGCTTCTTTTCGCGTGTCATTACGTTTCAAGGTAACAATTTTTTTTCGCAAATTAAAGTGAATTTGGGCATTCCGTGATAAATGAACATTAAGGTATGTACACAAATATTTCAACTAAATGCTTTATTAAGATTGGCTGTAACTTGTAACTAACTAAGGTTTTGAAATTGCACATAAATTATATTGCAACTTGTTGCCTTAGCTTGGCAATACAGTGGAAGGGTTTAGGCTTGTTATTGATCCCAGTATCAAAGTCCCCGATAGGGCCCAATGGATGTACGGCCGACCGTTCAAACGTGTAGCGCTGGAGCACGGCGGTAAATATTTTGAAGAGGCTAGCCTTGGCCGACGTGACTCCAGTGCACAGGCGCTTCCCTGTAGTGCAAAATCCAGGTATATAAACAAAATTTGCAGTAGGATTTGCATTACTTTTGCTTTAAAGGTCATACCGGCTCCGAAAGCAAGTAGCTTGTTACTGCTGTCCCTAATGACCCGCCCGTTCTCGTCCAGGAACCGTTCCGGCCGGAACTGGTCCGGGTCACCCCAGACTTCCTTGTCATGGTTCAGCTTGTAGCAGTTGACCAGGAGCAGAGAACTCTATATATAACGTCCATAGTAGTTGTGAACTGGAATGTACATTTAAGTTGCAACCATGTCGTACTTAGCAGTACAGGGAATTACATTGGCGGGCATGGGCCTATGCATATAGCATTGGAGAAAGTTTCGTATCAACTTGCCGCATTTTATTCTATAGCCTTGTCTCGAAAAATGGCCTCAATACTGTATTTAGTCAAACTGTATATTTCTCGCTAAGCACTGACCTTTGGCACGAAACATCCGTTCAACGTTGTATCCGCACTATTTGACCTTGGAATGACCGGAATGATTGTGCCATAGCGGAGCGTTTCCAGGATGACCGCTTCAGTGTACGGCATCCTGTGCATCGTAACGGGGTAAGCATCAGGTCATTAGGGTCAAAATAAAATGCGAGGAACTTACTTTTCCTTGTCACTGATCGTAATGGCCTGGGACTGGTTCTCCAGCGTGACCCGGTCAATCTCGGCCTGAACCCTCCGCTGGACCTCTGGGAAGGCAAGCATGTAGAGCACAGCAAATTCCAGTGTGGCCCCAGTCGTGTCCGCCCCAGCATTGAACGTGTCCACGCAGGTCAGAATTAGCTGGTCATCTGTTCAAGACGTATGGGTCAATTAGGGGGTCAAGGAATATACCATGAAAGAGGGCTTACCGCAGTAGACATGACTAGCCGGCGTATCCTGGACCTCCTCAATTTTTTTCAGGTAGGCGTCCATGAAGTTATTTTGGGACAATAAGTAGGTTCCGTCTGCCCGTCTATTTTTCATTATTTCCTGAAATTTTCAAAAAAATGCAAAAACTATCGATTTTTTGGGCAGTATTAAGACAACTAACCCTGAAATACGCTGTAATCTTGACATGGTGACCCTGAAGAACCTTGAACGTGCTCAAGCCAGGAAGGCCCGCAAGGAACGGAAACGCAAATTCCGGCTGAGTCCCGACCTGGACGTTTTTCAGGACCTCCTCGACCTCCGCAATTAAGGCCGTGACCTGGGGGTCATTCTCCGACAGGCGAGCCCCACACAAGGCCCGCCACACAAGGTTCAGCGCCGTAAGCTTGAAGCAGCCGTGCATGGGGACCAAGTTGTGGTTCCGGGCCCGAACCGCGTCAAAGTATTTGAAGAAATATTCCAGTTCTGCACAAAGATTGAGCTCCATGCTCTTCTGGTCATTGAACCCGGAGTCCCGAAGCTTCGTGAGTACAAACTTCCGGTTTTCCTTCCATATGTAGCCGGCCGAGAACATAAGCCCTGAAATAGAGGTTCCGGTAATGATGGCCGAATTTCTAGGAAAATTCCGAAATATTACTTACCAAAGTTCTGCCCACCCGTGTTCAATTTGTAAATGTGGCTATGGGCCGGGAGCCGATCCGCCCAGGCCTCGGAATGCAGGACTGACTTTGCAGTCCCATAGTCTTCCACAATCACTGCGAGAGTAACAAGTAACAATGTATTTGGATACTGACTCGGAATTGGATCCTTCGTCTTACCCATGTATTGGAGCCCGGCCTGGATCCCGATAACGGGCCCATGGCGGGCACAGAATTCTTCGAAAACCTTGAAATGTTGGAACTTCCGGCTCAAGTAAGCAATTTGGAGAACGCTGCCGAGGAACGGAAGGCTCAGCGGACCTGATACGTTTGAAATTAGTACGTAGTATTCAAAGCTTATGAAAAGGCGAATAAATGCATGTTACGCCCCAACCCCGAAATGGCCACAACTATTGTTCATTTTTTAATAATAGAGGCTTCAGAAATACTAAAGGTAGTCTGGCGCGAGTACAACCTTGAGTTTATTTGACCACGTATCCTTTCACATTTACCGTGGGTTAAAGGCTGTTTGTTTTCGACAACCGACCATAACCAGAAATTTCGAAGGTCGGCTTCTAACAGGTTTCGACGCCCGTTGGTCGTTTTCGGGGTCGGGTAACATATAGGCCGCAATTTAAACTATCACCAATTAATTTGAAATCTCTCACCAATTACTTTGAAATCTTCCATCAATTAAAGCAGATTTCCTCACCAATTACAGCAAATTACTCACCTATACGAATCTTATTATGAGCAAAATACTATTTATTTTGCAATAATTAACGGAATTAAAATTATTTTATTTGAAATATTTCAAAACCTTCTTGGTGAGGAAATTTGCTCTAATTGGTGAGAGATTTGGAATGAATTGTTGATCGTTAAATACTCGCACAGTTTTACTTGCCTGGGAGCCGCTTCCACGGTCTGGATTCAACTTTACTCGACTTCTGATTTGTTCTTAAGAGCACAAATGCGACTACGCTAACAATAGCAACAATGAGTAGGACAGCCGCCATTTTCCGCCAAATTCAAACTAGAAACTATATCGTAAATTTTTATGCAAATTCAGAGCAAAAATAGCCTTAACGCTTTGAGACTACTAAACAGCCTAATGCGGTCCAATTGGTCGACAGACGAATGATACAATTCCTTGTTCGCATTTAGAAGGTGGCTCCAATGTCGCAATTCGTAACTTGCATTAAAACGGGACCGGAAATGGAGCAATGTATCGGAATCGTATTATTAGGAGGGAAAGTGTCAAGTAATGCAAAAAATATAGCTACGAGTGCTCCAATCGCGTGTCAAGCCTGGGAAAGTAGGAACTGTACTAATTATTGTGACATTTCTACTTTGCAGTGTTACAGGTCACACGTTACGGCCCTTCAGATCATAATTCTTCCCACCTTTATTACGGTAATTGTATAGGAGCTCGTAAACCTGTCCACAAATTAATTTTCAACCTCTTTCCTTAGCTTGGCAAAGCAGTGGAAGGGTTTAGGCTTATTATTGATCCCTGTGTCGAAGTCCCCGATGGGTCCGAGGGGATGGTTCGGGGACGGTCCCAGCGTGTAGCGCTGGAGCACGGCCGTGAATATTTTGAATAGGCTGGCCCTGGCTGACGTGATTCCAGTGCACAGGCGCTTCCCTGTAGTGCAAAATGGAGGTATATAAATTAATTTGTAGTAGGATTTGCTTTAAGGGTCATACCAGTCCCAAAGGCAAGGAGCTTGTTAGTGTTGTCCTTGATGACCTGGCCGTTCTGGTCCAGGAACCGTTCCGGCCGGAACTCCTCCGGGTCACCCCAGACTTTCGGGTCATGGTTCAGCTTGTAGCAGTTGACCATTAACAAGGTATCCTGTATACATTGGGTCAATGGGGTATACTTAGGAAATGCAACCAGCCATGTTTTGAAAATTAACCTTTGGTACGTAGCATCCGTTCAGGCTTGTGTCGAAGCTGTTTGACCTTGGGATGACCGGAATGACCGAGCCGTAGCGGAGGCTTTCCAGAATGACCGCTTCGGTGTAGGGCATTCTGCAAGTAATAAGTAATACAGAATATGACGTATTGGCTCAGCAAGGCTGATTTGAGAAGCTTACTTGACCCTGTCACTGATCATAATGACCTGTGTCCGGTTCTCGAGCGTGACCCGGTCAATCTCCGCCTGAACCTTCCGCTGGACCTTTGGGAAGGCCAGCATGTAGAGGATTCCGAATTCCAGGGCAGCCCCAGTCGTGTCGCTTCCAGCGTTAAACATGTCGATGCAGGTCAGGACCAGCTGCTTATCTGCCGCAAGCCATATGGTTAGGGTCACATGGGTATTTATGGGTCATTGGTCAGAGCAGGTCTCACCACAGTAGACTTGACTGTCCGGCCCGTCCTTGGCCTCCTCAATTTTCTTCAAGTAGGCGTCCATGAAGTTATTCTGTGAGGATTGATAGGTTCCAGCCGCGCGGCGCGTTTTCATGATTTCCTGAAATGATGTAAATAGCGCTTATGTATTCCCAAAACTCAGTTTAGTATTGGCACCATATAGAAAAAAAATGCGGCAAGTTGAGACGGATCTTTCTCTAATGCTAAAGGCATGGCCCCATGCCCGCCCAGCTAATTCCATGTACTGTTAAGTACGACATGGCTGCAACTTACATGTACTTTCTTGGGGCGGCCCATAATTACTAATTATTAACGAAAACAACTAGAACCTCAAAATACGCCGTAATCTTGACATAGTGCCGTTCCGTGACCCCGGCCGAACTGAGGCCCGGAACCCCTGCAAGGAACGGGAATGCAAAGTCCGGCTGTGTTCCGATCTTGACCCCCTTGATGACCTCTTCGAGCTGGGCCAAGAAGGCCTGGACTTCGGGGTCACTCTCGGAGAGCCGAGCCCCGCATAGGGCCCGCCATACAATGTTAAGGGCGGTAAGCCGAAAGCAGTTATTCATGGGAACGTGATTGTTGTGCTGGGCCCGAAGCCTGTCGAAACTTTTGAAGAAGTGCTTCAGCTCTTCGCTAAGATGGACTTCCATGGCGTTCTTTTCGCTGAAACCGCTCTCACGGAGCTTGGCCAGAACGAACTTCCGGTTCTCCCTCCACATCTCTCCCCTGGAGAACATTAGGCCTGTACAAGCAAGTAAGCACTGCATTATCCCAAAAATTGGAAAATTGCAAATAATTAGCCGTTTTGAAATTTCAGAAAATTTTTGCAAGCTTACCGAAATTTTTCCGGCCCGTCGATATCTTGCATATGTGATTCTGTGGCGGGAGTCGATCGGCCCAGGCTTCAGAGTACAGGATGGACTTGGCCGTGTCATAGTCCTCAACGATCACTGTCAGTGTAAGACACTATTATTTAATACTACCCAGAAATATAGATTTTTGCACAAAATTAGTCTAAAGGCATGAAGGATTGGCAAGATTTCGCAAATTTTGCATACCCATATATTGGAGCCCAGCTTGGACCCCGATCACGGAGCCATGCCTCTTGCATAGTTCCTCGAATACTTTGAAATGCTGGAACTTCCGGCTCAAGTATCCGATCTGGATCACGCTGCCCAGGAACGGAAGGCTTAGTGGACCTTTTTTTTGAATTTTGACAATAAAATTAACATATTTTAGCCCAATTATAATAAAATTGGCGTGTTTTACTTGCCTGGGAGCCATTTCCGCCCTATTGGCCCGTGTTTCCGGTTTCGTGA